>JARJED010024829.1:0-10711 GCA_030264515.1 Sepedophilus sp. GC000190 | reverse complement strand
GCCGCGGCAATGAAATAAATGATTAGAATGTTTAATTCTGAACATTGTGTATGTTGCAAGAAAAAATCTAAATATTTTTTCCGATATTTGTAAATATATCCATTTTACAATTAACTCATACATTGCATGTTATTATAGATTTCGCTATAAAATCAAAATCATTTGGAATTATTTATTAAAAATTAAACATAATAAATTTGATAAACATAGTTTAAAGTTAAAAATATCTAAACTACGAAATTTTGTATAGAAATATTTTTTTTCGATTTTTTTTTAATTCAGTGCAATTTACACCTATTTTGCATTGTATCACTGACTCCGCAAGAAATAACAAACAAATGAAAATTAATTAATAAAAATTTAATATAATTACTTCAAATACGCAGTTTTATGCTAAAGTTATGAAAACTGTAAAATTCTGTTTTTAAATATTTTTTGCGATTTTTTTTAAATTCGACTTTCCAAACGAAATTACTGATATTATCATTACCTAAAATTTATTGCAATCAAATCTACAATTTTCTATATTTCTACGCGAAAATAGGTAAAAATTTAGCTGAATAGTTATGAATTCTAATGGCTATAATACATTTTGAATAAAATTAGTTTAAGTATTTTTTACGATTTTTTTTAAATTCGCAAATACTAAAAATTTCTCTTATAATTTATTGCAATCAAATCTAAAAACAATAATATTTCAAAACGAAAATTAATGAAAATGTAGCTAAATAGTTGTAGATTTGTATGGATCAATCGGATTTTAATAATAAAATTTGTAACTATTTATTTCAAGCAGTTACATGTGGTGACTGGGCGATTGGGTTCGTCGCTTGCGTGCGTGTTGATGTCTCCATGTATTACTATAGGGTTTATAATTAATACGCTCAAAAATTGTAATAACTGAAAAATCATTTAAAAGATTTGAATAAAAATACTTGAGTATAGGCATGAAACTATGGGGAATGCAATGGTATTACCGGCATAATTGGCAGGTTTTTACTTTTTGCAGAATATATTGTATTTCAACAAATAATTGAATATTCTTGAAGATACGCGAATTTTGGTCGAAAATATACAAATCATTTTGCTAAAAACTGATTATGACATACTCAAAATGTATGGTTGTACAAGAAAATTATAATAATTTCAAAATTATGTTTTCAAATATTGTCGTATTATTCAAATTTGATGTTTTATTTTTAATTTGCTAAAAAATCTAAATTGATTATAATTTTTTAATTAAAATCTGACATAATATATTTGAAATATGCAGTTGTTTGCAACTATAATGGTCGAAATTACAATTTTTTTTTCTAAATATATTTTATGATTTTTATTTTAAACATGCTCCTATTTAGTAATTTACATGTAATCACTGATTTTCCTATAAAATCAAATCAAATAAAAATTATTCACTAAAAATTCACTATAATATATTTAAAATATGTAGTTTTCATTTAAAATGATTATATTTGCGAAATTTTGATTCTAAATATTTTTTCGAGTTTTTATTTATTTATTCCTATTTATTTCATTTAATCACTGATTTCGATATAGAATCAATGCAAATTAAAATTATTTATTAAAAAATTGCTATAATATATATAAAATATGTGGTAATCAGTTAAAACGATTGAAGCTGTAATATTTTTATTCTTAATATTTTTATTTCATTTTAAAATTTGTTAAAATTAAATTTCATTTAATCACTGATTTCGCTATGAAATCAAAGTGAATTAAAATTACTTACTAAAAATGTAAAAAAATATATTTGAAACATGTAGTTTTCAGTCAAAATGATTAAAATTGACAAATTTTTATTCGATTTTTTTTTTAAATTCACTTCTATTTATTAATTTTTACGTTAATTTTATTTGATCACTGATGGCGTTATAAAATCAAAGGTATTAAATATAACTTACTAAAAATTGAGACAAATACACTTAAAATATGTAGTTTTCAATTAAAATTATTAAAGCCGAGATCTTTTGGCTATAAATATTTTTTCTCGTTTTTTTTTTTTAATTTGCTTTTATTTAGTAATTTGCACTGTATTTAATCACTGATGTCGCTATAAAATCAAAATGAATTAGAATTTTTTACTGAAAATTTAATGGATTATTCTAAAAATATGTAGTTTATAGCGGAAATTATTAAATCTTCGAAATTTCAGTTCTAAATATGTTTCCGATCACAATCACAATTTATGTAGTTAAAATGACAATTACGACACTATAGCATCAATTTTGATTCGTTCAGTTTTTAATTTAACAATTAAAATACTAATTTAACAAATCAATCAGTACAATTTGTTCTAGAAATATCTATTAAATGATAATAAGCATTATAAATTCCACGCAATACAATAACAAATAAAAATCTCTGCTTCCATTTCTAATCCTATATTTTTTATCAACAAAGCCATTGTGTGCACTATTGATCATGACAATAAAAACCACTTTAAAGATTCCTTTCCAAAAGCAAGCAGGAAGCTAACCCATATTATTCACCTTATTAATCCATCAAACAAAGAAAACACACAAATCACCTTTCACTTTTTAAAAGCAAACAATTCCAGCACATCACAAAATCCAATAGATTCTAATCAAATATTTGAATTTCCATATTTGCACGGTACACATACATTGCGTAATTTCATCTTCTACTTTAATTTCATTGCTTAATGCGATTTTTCCTCTTTCGTGTATAAAAATTATTAAAGCAAATTGAGGTAAATTGTGCAAGAAGCTTGTGAGTACCCACGGGGCTCAAATTGCTTCGGCGCGAGCGAGATATTAATTGCCGCCTCTTAAATAGCATCATCAAGACGATTACTTTATCGTGTCGCAATTTGATTTGTGGTAGTTGATGAGCGCACAGAGAGATCCAATTTGCGCTGTCGCTTTAATGAATTTGCTTTTCAGAATTTGTTCTGGCTTGTTTGGAGCGCTGGATTTTGTTGTTCGCAATTAATCTTGTCTTTGATTTGTTGCATTAGAAAATTAAAGACGTAATTTGTTTGAAAATCAGCTTATAAAGAGATTAATAGCTGAAAATTTACAACTGCAAACATTCACAACTACAATTGTAGCATTGCAGGTATCAAAAACGAATTAATTATATAAATTGCATTGAAGTTCTCTTGATTTTTTAAAAAAATATTGTTTTTTCTACAAGTTTCCAATCTATTTTGTCAAAATTTCATTGAATCTCTAAGTAATAAATGAATTTACATGAATTTCTATAGAATCTCTTAAACTTTCATTGATTTATAACTAATTTTATTAAATTCCATTATAATTAATCAAATTGCTTCGATGTAAAAATATTCTCCAAGTTCAGATTCAATTTTATTTAATTCAAAATAAAGTTTTGTACTGAATTGTTAATATTAAATTTAAATATCCTTGATTTATGCAGAAATATTGAATTTTCTATGTTTATAATCAATTTTGTTAAAATTTCATACCATTCATTCTTTTCAAATTTCATTGATTTATAGTGATTTTTGTAATTTCTGCATTTATGTTGATATTTCATTTTTGTGCAAATAAAAATATTATAGTAGGCTTCACCAATATTTCAAAATGGCCGCCCTGTCGCATCTAGCGCACTACAAATATAAAATTGCTTGTGTTAGATTGAATCACACAAACTTCAACATTACAATTACAGGTTATATTACAAACGATAAAAGTGACAGAAATGTGCATGCAACATAATTATATTCAACATTTTAAGCATTCGAACAGTTAGTAAGTACACATAATCATTATTTCAGCATATTTTCAGCAATTTTTCATTTAAAAAAATAAAGTTTCAATAATATTACATGATTTTGATGTAAATGTATGGTTATATTGTATATGTCATGCCTGGATTAAATGTCGACGTACATTTCAATCGCAACTAGTCGATTTTAAGTATAAAATAGTATGTTTTTTATTAAACCAGACAAAGCAATGTAATTCAATTACAGGTTATGCTTCAAATGCCAAAGTGCTTGGATTACAGTAATTTATAAGTAAAAATACAATTCCATGCATGAAAATAGTATGATAAATGAAATAAATTGGTTGTTTTGTAATATTTCTTGACTATTTATGTAATATTCGTGCGTTTTAGACGATTTGGTGTGATTTTATGGGGAAAACTTGGTTACGTGTATGTGCCAAAAATGGCAATACATGAATTAATTTACAACGTACGTTAATATCAATCAGCTTGCCTCATTAATGATGAATTTTAAATAAATATAGTTCAATATAAATATTTTAGTTTCAAGAAGAGAAAATATTATTTTAATCTTTGTAAATGATTGAGAAAATGAATTGAAAATCATTGTATTTAAATAAAAAATACTAAAAAAATATTAAATATCATTAAAAATAGTGCAAATTCTTTAAAATATGAACAAAAAACTTAGAAATTCATTCCAAAATTCTTTAAAATTATATAAATTCATTAATTTTTTTTTTATATACTATTGAAATTCACAGAAAAATTATTTAAAATCATCATATTAAATTAATTTAAAATAAAACCGCATTTTAAAGAATTTCAATGAACATTTTCTAAAATATAAGTATATTTAATAAAATTCAACGATATTTGAAGAAAAAACCATGATATTTAAACAATAATCAATTAAAATTCAACCAAAGTCCTTAATATTCAAAGCGATTTAAAGAAATATATGTAAAACTCGACGAAATTCAATGAAATGAATTGAAATATTAAGCAAATTGAACGAATTTCAATGAAAATTTAACGAAACCCAAATATAATCCATACAAATTCTAGAAAATCTGATGAAATTGATTGAAAATTATTGAAATCCGTTAATACAAACTACGAAATTGTATTAAAAATCCTAAAAAAATAATAAAAAATCATTAAAATAAATTAGATTTCCAAAATAATATTTACTTTGTAATTTCTCTTTGTTTGTTTCCAATAAATAAAACTAAAACAACATTTTCTGTTTTAATTTCCAGTTTGATTTGACGAGGCAACGAAACTTATCGCCGCAACAGCAAGGGCACATCCTGAGCGATATCCAGCAACACCAGCACAGATTCAACATACACCAGAACGTGCTGACGAGCCCAAAAGCCACGTTCCCTCCAACGCAATTCGCACAGCCCGGCCTCTTTAATGGGCCGCAATTTGCCGCACAAACGCTCCAACAACCCAACAGTCCGCCATTCAACTACCAAAACCAGTTTGCGCAATTCAACCAACCGTTGAATCAACAACTAAATCCGCAACTGAACGCGCAATTGAACCAACAACTGAATCAACAGTTAAATCCTCAGCTAAACCAACAACTGAATCCTCAATTGAATCAACAATTAAATCCTCAATTAAACCAACAACTGAACCAACAGTTGAATCAACAACAGCTGAACCCACAACTTAACTTACAATTAAATCAGCAACTAAATCCGCTTCTAAACGCCCAGCTGAATCAACAGCCAGCTGTAAACCCAACGAATCAACCAATACCAAGCCAACTTCCGCCCCAATCATTCCAATCCAACAATAACCGATTGTTGCAACACCACACACAAACCAGCTTTGTGCCTGTGAACCAAAACACACAAAGCACACAAATAGATCCTGAAAAGCAGAAGCAACGCTTGAAAGAACTGAAAGAAAAGCAGGCCATCATAGATAAGCACAATCAATTCGTTGAAAAGCAATACGAAAAGGCGCTGAAGAAAGCGCAAACAGATCACAGCCAATTTTTGGAAACGCAAAAAGAGCACAAAAAGAAGCTCTACCAAAACCTGTACAAACCAACCGGCTACGATACAATACGCTACACGCAAACCAATCCGCGCTATATCTACCCTGAAGAAACCGACTTATTTAAACAAGCCGTAGAAAAATATTACGAAGAGCACCCTACAACAACGACAACAACGACTACCACAACAACAACCCCGAAACCAACGACTACAACGAAAAAAGCGACAACTACTAAAAGCAGCAGCAGTAACAAAGATGACACGCTGCTGCTATCAGCAACTAATGCCAATCTATACAACCAACTTAAAGCATCCACGCAAAATAAGGACGACAAACAAGCATTCCTACCAACGGTGCTACCAGCTAGAAAAACCATACAATCCTTGGATGATCTTAACGTGCTGCAGAAGCAATACAAATCGCAGCAAATCAAGAAAGATGATTTGCTTGCGCAGCTACGACTAGCCATAGGCGAAAACGCTGCTGATGATCTAGCCAAAAACATTACATCGCGCGAAATCTCCCTACCAAACGGACAAAGGGTGCAAATTATACGCACCTCCGACCCCAAACTCATACCAGGCGCTAAAGCACTTGACTTATCAAACCTACCGCCAGAGTTCCAGAAAGCTGCCGGCACAACCGGGCGACCACCGAAAGCAATTTTTGATGAGCTAACCAAAAACGTGCACCTACCAGCAGGTGCCAATTTCGAGCTCCTCAAGCAAGGCACCAGCGGCTTAGAGCAAGTAGGGAGCCTACCACAAAATTTACCCGGCCAAAAGAAAGTCACGTTCGTTTTACTAGAAGAGCAAAATGATGGCAGTTTTAAAGTGCAAGGCGTTAAAGGCAACGGAAAGGAGAAGAGCGAAGTAGATGTTGATTCGATTTTAAAGAAGATTAAAGAAGGCGAAATTAAGTTACCACCAAACACAAAGATATCGAGCACGACTTCAACGCCTAGCAGCACAACGACGCCTACGCCAATAATATCATCGACGTATAAAACTACTAGTACGATGGAAATTATACCATCGATTAGTGTGCACCCAAATTCGCTACCACCATCAGCTGCTGATGAGCAATCTAGTACGCCAATATTAAAAACCAATATTGGCACGCAATTTGTAGCAACGACACCCTCAACGCTATCACCATCAACGTATTATTCCACGCTTGGTTTGCACAGCACTACGCCGCGCTCGGTTGAGGCATCAGGAAAGAAACTATCAGATTTTGATCCTATACGCCTAACATCCTCAGCTTCCAATGACTTAATACGACAAGCATCAACAGCTTCGTCGCTAAATCAAAACTCGCTATACAACCAGTTTTCAACACCCAAGCCCACCAATCCAAGCTACCAATCTACAGGCTCAGTCACCATATTTCAATCAACTACTGCGCCTACCTACGAAGAAGAAAGCAACAACCCTGCGGACGAGCTACCAAATGTATTAAAACGCAACGGGCTATTTGCAATGGCAAAATTCTTGCGTCAATCCGGCTTAGATACAATTTTGAACGAAACTGGACCATATACAGTATTCGCGCCTACAGATAAAGCGTTTAGAACGTTACTGGTGCAGCTCGGAGGTCCGGAGAAGGCTGAGGAGAAGTTCAGGGAGAATCCACGATTGTTAAGTGGTGTAAGTGTATTGATTAATGATAATGGGGCGATTGCTCAAAAAAATTGTTTTGTTTTTGCAGCTGCTATTGCATCATGTAATCCCAGGCGCATTCAAAATCGAGAGTCTGCAAGATGAGATGACCGGTGTTTCGTTAGCCGGCACCCAGCTGCGAGTTAACCAATATAACATGCACGACTTGGAGTGGAACGATATTAAGGTAAGCTTAAGTATCGCAAAACACTTGCTGGATCTCATTTATCAACGGATTGCGTGTTTCGGTAATAATGTCGTGTTTTGTGCTATAATTGCTGCACGGTTAACGCAACAATAGAACAGAAGAAGTTATTGATTAACCAACTAGTTAGTGTTTAGAATACTTTGTATTAATAGATCATTTCTTCATTGTTTTTTTAAGAGCATGTACAAACATAATTTATAATATTCACTTACTTAATTTCTTCATTTTGCAAACAGTTTTCATTAAATTTTTTACTAGTAGGCTAGCAAACTGGAGGTATTAATGGCAAGAAAAAAGTGTGATTTAACAGGTGCAAGAGAGCCTAATAGGTTTTCAGGGATAATGAGACATTATAAAATAAACTAGCAGATTTAAATGAACATAGATTTTTGTGATAATGTTACACAAGCATTACAAATGATGCCGCAATTGGACAATGTTGAAACTACGGAGGACAACAGGGAATATAATATGTACAATAACATGCATTTATATGTTGAACTCACACGATTTTAGAACTTTTACAGACTTTGTTATATTACAACGACATTCTTGCATCCATCTGTTTTTCATCCTTCATCTTGCTATCTCTAATAATTCTGAAATTATAATTTCATTTTTAACGCCTCATCAGGGAAATAAAGCGATAGGCTCAATTAGATAGATATCTTGGCTTTCAGCACTCACTGGTTGATGCTGTTTGATTGATTGATAACTAATCAGAAAAATACATAATTCTATACTTCTTATTCTCCTCCTAGTCATGACTGCTTGGATAAATATTCCCTATATTGTGTCAATCTATTAATTTCCCTCAAACTAAGACACATTTCAGTTCAATTCTTTGCACATCTAATAACATATTTTTTGTTCTAAATTTAAAACTGCCATCTATTATTTCCAGAAATTGTTTTCAATCCTTAAGGTCTCATCAGTGGCAGAACTCTTCGTCTTCAGCACTTATTATGTATTGCTTAGCTAGGTACAAATATATTTTTCTTGTTACAGGTTACAACCATAAATGGTGCGAAAATAATGGACGACAAGAAAGACATTGAAATTCCTCAAGGCACAGCACATTCTATTGACAGGGTGATGTTCCCGCTACCTGTCGGTGACATTGTGCAGACTCTGCAAAGTGATCGCGAACGGAGATTCACAACATTTTTGCGGGCGCTGTTCTCAGCAGGATTAGCGGAAACGCTACAAGGTAAGTTGACTTTGATATAAATCATACTTCAACTTTTACGTTTAATGTTGTGTTTTGTTGCTATCAAATATTTAACTTAATCTAGTGAAGCGAGATATATGCTTACTGTTAAGTAAAGCTCGAACTCAAAATCATAAAAACATATTTAGAGTTAAAACTTTATCTGATAATTTTATAGTGGAAAATATGATATATTACTAATTTTCAGTTAAAAAAAATAACAATAGTCTCTAAATTTCTAGAAGAAGAACAAAATTTATAGAATGATATAAAATGTTCGTTTACTGTTTGCAAACTTCCAATAATCTCGAGAAACTCTTAAAGCAAGGGGTGTTCTGATATTATTGAAAACTATAAAAGCGCGCATTAGCTATTAACAGTTTGTAAAAATAGAAAGAAGCTCCCAAAAAATCTTTATAAGTTACTAACTGTCTGTATACATTAAAAAAACTCTAGAAGTTTTTAAAAGTATATGGAGGTTATCAAATATTTTAACAGCATATCCAAGAAGCTACTAGTTTTCAAAAATCACTATGTATGTGGGCGTTGTTAGTCTCTATGAGTTTCGCCACTTCATATTTGAGGTTTATAAATCCGTTTTGGCTGGACTAGTTCCTATTTCTATTTTATTTATCCTTTGTGTGATTTCTTTCCATTTCTTTCTGTCCTTCCTCTCCTTTCCCCATTCCTTGGCGCCTATTTTCGTCAGGTCCTCCGTCACTTCATCCATCCATGTATTCCTGGGTCTTCCCACTTTTCTATTGTTTCCTAGTTTCCATCCCATTATTTATCTTATCGTTTCTTTTTCGCTCTTCCTCCATATGTGTCCGAGCCCTCTTGTTCTTTGTTGTTTAAAAAGTTCTTACAAGTCTCTATTAACTTCTAAAAATTTATTCAAATATTTTAAGATAATCTCTAAAATATTTAAATTGTTCATAGAAGCTTACAAATATCTCTATAGCTCACCATAAATATACAAATAATTTATTAAACATTTCTAGAATTTATTAAATCTTTAGTATCTTGTAGAAGCTTCTAAAAGCATATAAAAATCTGTATAAACAGCAAACTATGCCCTAGAAGTTGCGATAATTATTTATAATCTTATAAGAATCTGTAGAAATTAAAATAATATCTGTAGTCATTTTTCTTGAACTTGCTAATAATCATTAAGAGCTTCTATGCATTTATGTACGCTGTAAAAAGTATTTTTTATGTATCTCTAAAATCTTTCAAATCTTTGTAGAATCTTCCAAATATTTCTAAAAATTACTATAAATATTCATAGAATCTCCCAAGTATATTTCTACAATTTATTAAATTCTTGGGATGCTTTAAAATTTGTATACAAGTCTCTAAACGTTTTTAGTATTTTACTGCTTCTAGAAGCATATAAAAATCAATAGAAGCATGAAACTATGTCTAGACTTTTCGATAATTGTTTGAAGGCTTATAAGAATCTGTAGTAATTGAAATAAGAACTCTGCTGGTTTGTCTTCAAGTTTCAAAATGCATCTGGAAATCATTTGAAGCTTCTATACATCTTTGGAAGCTTCTAAAAATATATTATAATTTTCAGATGTTTTTAGAAGCTTTCAACTGTTTATAGAAACTTCAAAAAATCTATAAAACTTTGTAGAATAAATAGAAGCTTTCGAAAGCTTGTAGAAGTTTCCAGACATTTTTCTAGATATTTTCAAATGTCGCTACATTTCTATTAAAGTTTCTAGAATAAATAGAAGCTTTTGAAAGCTTGTAGTAGTTTCCATACATATTTTTAGATATTTTCAAATGTCCCTACGTTTCTATAAAAAGTTTGTAAAATAAATAGAAGCTATCGAAAGCTTGTAGAAGCTTTCGTACATTTTTCTAGATATT
>JARJED010024643.1:0-12020 GCA_030264515.1 Sepedophilus sp. GC000190 | reverse complement strand
TTGGCCTAATATGCACTCGTGTAGTTTTTATCCCCCTCCTTTGCCGCATTTTCACCTAAAAAAAAAGATTTTTTACTAAAATGCGAGCCGTTTTAACAATTTTCAAAATTTTGACTTTATTATAGTATGCCCACGAGACGACACAATTTACAACTAAGCGACGTATAGTTTATTTATTTTTGACATCCTGGACCGGAGTTATCTTAGGCACCATTTGACATCTCTTTTTCGATACCTCTGCATTTGCGCCCTTTACAAAAATAATGGTGCATTAAAAAATGAAACGATTTTTTTTGTAATCTTGAGTGATACATACCAAAATGCATTAAAACAAAACTATATTTATAGTTAACAAAATCAGTTGAAAAAAAAAATCCTAAAAATTGTAATTTTTTGCCCAAAAAAAGGAGAATGCCCCCTAAATAATAATAACAATCAAAGCTGCGAATGACGGGAAGATTAGTAGCTTCTTGGAGTCTACTAGTAAAATTATTTTTCGAAAATGAAAACAAAAACACTTTTGAGGCCTCTATGATTCTGACATCCAGGCTGTGGAGCGCGCCTCATGCTCTCGTGCGATAATCCTCCACTGCGTCAATGAATTAAATAAATATATATATATAGATAATAAAAGTTAAAGTAAATAATGTTCTTGGTAAAAAAAAAACTGAAAAAATATATTTTGCACACCATGTTCCCTCCATTCAAAATACCTGGTTGCGCCACAGATGCTTCAATTACGTTTTTATCATTTACAAAAATAACATTATTTAACAAAAAGATTTTACGCATTTTTTAAAATTATAATTAATTCATATTACTTATTCATTTCATATTTCAATTATTTAGCAAGCACGTGGTTTAAGTGCTCCCCGATGATTTTTACATTATCATTCGATAGTATGATAAGGTATTGTTTGACTTTGTTGCATGTTAGGCGATGTTCAAATATTCCTGATCATATAAGACATTAACAGTAAATCTAGTTTAAATCTGCATAATCAAAAATCCATACACATTAGTTAGTCGCTGAACTCTATTTAATTCAATTAAAATAATGAGATTTGTTCACTTGAATCCTCTTTTCTATCACAACGTAAACGAATATGTATTTGATAACAAATACTGTAAAGTAGAACCATTCTTTGTTCCAAGGCTCGTAATGTTAGACTGCAGAACTGTGATTATTAGGATTTCCAATTATCCTTATTTAACAGGAGAACGACTTTTATATACCTTAGAAGATGTAAGTTGGAATCCCGATTGAAAAAAAACAACATTATTTTATAATGAAGCAATAGTTATATGTTACAGTGAAAGTAGAAATGCCAGTAATATATGCTTACTTGTGATTCCAGAAAACGTGTATAATATTTTATTTAATTGAAAAAAAATAAATGTAAGTAATTTCGAAGTATTCTTTACCATAACTATCAAACATTAGTAACTGAAAAAAATGGTAAAGGATATGATGGACAGAATGGAGGAGCTAACAAAAATGGTGTGGGAGCTTAAGTGTGACATATTGAAGGAAAAAAAAGAAAAGTTAGAAGGGAAGTTAAAGATGACATGTATGGAAAAAATGATGAGGGAGTTAGAGGAAGAATAGATAGAAGGATAAAGAAAAAAGGTATGGAAGGAGATGAAAGGAGAATAACCAGTAGTAGGATGGAACTGAAGTATGCAGAAGGAAAGGGAGCGGAGACGGAGATATCAAGTAGCAAAGGTTAAAAAAAAGAAGCTTGGCTGAGGAAGAGGGAAAACGAAGCGGAAAAGATGGTGAAGATTTCAAAGGAGTAGCGGAGAAGGAAGTCGAATTATCGCATTGGAGCGAATACATGGGGAATGATGAGAAAGTGAATTACACTAATTAAATCGATGGTAAAGAAACATGTGAAGAAAAGGAGGAAGAGAAGGAGGTGTCAGCGGTGGAAGAGGATGAGAAGGCAGTGTCGTTAAAACAGGAGGAAAGTGAAATAAAAAAATGGCATGAAGATGATAGTGAAAAAGCAATTAGGAGAAAAAGATATGTGATGGTGTCCGGGGTAAGATGAAGAGATATAAGAATGTGGTTTCGGAGCATAAAAATAGGGGCAGCGCCTGAAGAAATGGTGAATATAGGTCCAGGAAAAATCTTGCTGAAAATGATATCCAACACTTTACTAAAACTTTCCAAAGACAAAACGAATGACATAGAATTCTATAATGAACAGAAATGTCTACATGTCAACTTTAATTGCCTACATCTACATGTCAACAGATAATTAAGCCTCGACATGGTGTACGGTGAAGACAATGCGACAATATTTGGGCTATTTTTCGAACTGTTATAATTAATAGGTGTATGTATTTATTAAAGAAAAGACAAATAAACAAAATATATTTATTAATTATCCTGGATTTAGAAGATATGCAATACGTTTCCAGATTTTTTTTTTATTTCTTAGATAATATTTTTTACGAAATTTCCAGTTTTTTCGGGATTTTTTATAATTTCTATAGAAGAATTTAATAATTTTCTATGTATTTACAAAGATTTTCCTAAAATATGTGAATTTTTCATGAACTCTCTCAAGATATCAAGTTTTTTTTTAGTATTTTGAAAATTTTTGGTTTTGATAAACATTTTAAATAAAAACATTCATAGATTTCAATCGTTATACGTTTCTTTTCACATCTATTTACATGTACAGCTAACTGAGCAAGGGTTGGTATGTATAAATAGGAGAACGAAAAAATCGTTGCCCTTAATTTTTAAATATTTTTCAAGGATTTTCCTACAAATTTTAAGATTGAAAAAAGTTTACCTAAATCCATGGTTGTACACAATTTTCAATATTGGCTTTTGAAGATTTTTTATGATTTTCAACCCATTTAAAGATTTTTTAATTATTTTAAGGAATTTTAATCATCAACATTTTTCGAAAAATTATATTAAAGATTCTATTTAAAAATTTGTCAGTTTACCAAGAATTTATAAATAAAATTGAATAAATCGTCTTTTTGCGATTTTTTTATAAATTTTAATTTTCAGAAATCAATCAAATTGTTTTTATTTTTTATTTTCACGAATTACACAACAATGTTCACAAGTTCCTTGAAACTTTTTGATTAATCTTTACAGATTTCTATTTATGTCCTATAACTAATAAAAAAATATGTATTCACAATCCGTTAACATTTATCTTTTTAAATTTTAAGAGTTCTGATGATTTTGTGGACCTTTAACAATTTTCAAATGTTTTAAACAAAATACAAGAAAATTTGCAATATTTCCAACATTTCTTGAAGAATTTCTTAAAGATTTTAAAAAGTTTCAAGTATTATCTATTTTTTTAAATCGAAAGTCTTCAATTTTTTTTAAACAATTTTCATGAATTGTATATAAATTTCAAGGATAGTCAAAATTACATTATTTAAAAATCTTCCATCAAAGTCACAACCAGTATTGGGGTACTTTTTTCTGATATACATATCATACATTTTTCAAATTTTCAAATTGTTGTCCTCCCTTGCTTTTAAGTTTAAGATTGTAATAATTTATATATTTACTATATTTCAATTCAGGTAATCGTACGTCGTTGAATGATTACAAATAAATTTGATTACGCTGATACTATGCAAAATTGTAAACCACATAATTCTTAGATTATATATGATAGGAACGTAGCAATCAGCTGCTTAAACTTTTACTAACGGTATTTAGTGATTGTAGAGATTCACTAATAATTGTATAAAAGCACTAATGGCCCTTTCACTGTAACATATACGTAATATAATATTTCTGTAGTTAAAATTTAAATACACAAGATACTTTTGAAGGCATATGTCTGAAGCACAGCATTGTATGGCTGTGAAACATGGACAATGTCCCAAGCAGACAGTAAAATGCTTGAAGCTTTTGAGATGTGGTGTTACTGACGTGTGTTGAGAATATCATGGGTGGACAAGGTTATGAAGGAGTTTTAGAAACAATTAACGAAGAATCATTTAGCGTACAATTCAGACTAGAAGAGGCAGGATGGTAGGACACATATTAATATACTAGGGGTTGGAGCGCGATATATTAGAGGGAGAGACAGGAATAAAAGGAGGCAGGGGTAGTTCTAGATAGTCAAACATGTGGGATGCAATAGTTCAGGAAAATTATCAAGTTGGCGTATAATAGGGAAATATGGAGACATGTCCTAAGACTGATGACTACGAGAAGAAGAAAATTTATACATTAAAACAAGTATGAATTTGTGAAAATTTCATTTAATCCGAATAATCAAAGTTCTGCTTTATGTGGTATTTTTCAAAATTACTTTAATTAATAAACCAAAATATGTAAGAAGTGCATTCAGCGTCCCTGTTAATTATCCTGTGTGTGCTAACGACACACAGGGATTATAATAAATCCCTCCCTTCTTAATATAGGTTACTCAATGCATTAACATTCTTTTTTGCATTAATTAATCCTCGCGATAATTCCGACAAGATTAACGAGCTACAACACAAACGCGACGAACGAAAACTATCAGCTTCATCCCTCACATAAAACCAATCCCCCGGACTATCCAGACATCTCGATTGACAACTGGCAACGCAGAAAAAATCTCAACAATTCTATTAGATTATAGCCACCCTTATCCAATTACGTGTCTTCTGAAAAAAATAATTAAACCCCACGCACATCGATAGCATGTCTTTTTTCCATTATAATTTAGTAGCCGAACTTAATTAAAAAAGGATTAAGCTCTTCGGATGTAATAAATCATGTTCCGTTTTTCCCCAGTCGTGTTCCGCGTGTTCTTTTTTTGCCTTAATTTAATTTTAATTGTACTGGAAATTATTTATGCGATCGAACAAGCGCCAACACTTTTTCGCAAGAACTAAAGTTCCAGGAGAGAGCATTTATTATGCAGGGACGCAAAGTTTTTAAAGTGTATGCGACTGGAATGAAGATGTATAAACGCAAATGAGTCGCTACTTCTTCCATTTCAGTTCTTAATTTAATAAAAAAGTGCGATGAAACCAACTGCCATGTGGATTATTGGGTTCTCCTAATGATATGATCGACTTACTGTTACAAAATAAATGCACATTAGAAGCATGTATTATAAAAAGAAGCTACTGAATAATTAACTAATTGATCGTGTTGAGGTTGTGCATTGTACTTCAATAACAGAATACCTGAATTGTTCGTAACTACAATAATAATATGAAACTAAGATGAATAGTTTGTCACAGGTTCAGTATTATTCGATACAAGTCTATATTATGTATTGTGTTTTAATAATACTACCAAATTGGTAACAAGGATATTATGTAACTAAGTGTAATCATATCATTAAGGCAACGTTTGTGTACAAAAGCTTATCAATTAATCAGCTAATTTAGTTATACAAGCTACCTTGACTTAACAGTTTGTTTCTTTTTTTAAGAATAAGTCGTTAATCTTTCCCTCTCCAAATAATTGAAAATAAATAGAATCTCAATAAATAGTCTTAACATATACAGCGCCTGCTGGTCGATTTACCACCAAGCAAGTAACTGAAAGACGCACACTGAGCTTATTTCGAATTGATGATGAAAGTCAAATGATTGGACATTTTTTTCATGATGTGCAATGATGAAAATGTGTGTGATACATATAAGCACCATTCATTTAATTACAATCTTAATACTATATACGAAAATTGTTTAGACGAATATAGCTTTTAAGCACCAGATTTGTTAAGCTACTAATTGCATTTTTTGGTGTCAGTTTAAGCTCGTTTCATTGATTATTTGTTACTTGTTTGGTCGCTTCATCGCGCAACTAGACACCTATTTTACCTATTCGTGCCCTGGCGACAGCTTTCGTCACCCATACAAGCACATGGCGACTTTCAAGACGGAATCTTTATCCAGGTACATCTGAGCCTTTCTGCGCTTCTTCGTATTTCGTCACCTCGAATCACTGGGATCTCCCCCAGGATCGCTGTCGTCACCAAGAGAATTATGTTGTTGTATATTATAGCTTGGCGATCTAAATTGACGTCCCTGCAATTGCGACCCATCGCTACCACGGCGAGACGTTGGAGCTTCAGTTTGGCTCTTGCAGAAGCACTTACAGATGATCTTCTTGAAAGCGAATCTAAAGTCCTTCGAGAACAGGGCGTAAATCAATGGGTTAATGGCGGAATTACAGTACCCCAACCAGAAGAGTATTGAAAACACCAATGGGTGTATACATTCTTCACAAAACGCTCTGACTAAATACATTGTGAAGAAAGGTAACCAGCAGAAGATAAATCCGCCTACTATTATCCCCAACGTCTTCGCTGCTTTAGTTTCCATACGAAAGCGCTTAACTTGGGCTTTTATATTGCGCTTGCCCATACGCTTTGAGATCATTTTAGGTTTGTGGATACCATCCTCGCATAAACTGGGGCTAGGTGATCTTGTGGGCATGCGATCATTGCTGTCGCAGCTCGAGGATCGACGTGAGCACCTTCGATGTGATGATAATCGGGGTGTTACCCGTAGATGGGTCTCGCGCCTGCACAGGTTTGTGCTGGTCGTGTCTTTTCCGTTTACGCTATAGTGCACAGCGTAGCTAGCTTGAGTAGTTGTTGGGGATGTGGGTGTTACTGCTAACAGGTGAGGAGATGGATGTGGACTTAAGTTCTCACTGGAGGGATAACTTACACTAATTTTTACACGTTCATGTCTACCGCGAGGGCTTGGAGATGCACTACCTGCAGTGGTAGTCGTGCTGTTACTGCCATTACTGTGAGGCGAGCCGTATTGTTTGGAGGATGAGCCACGGCCACGATGTATTCGTAGAGTTAGACGTTGTTCTTCGAAGCGATTGCCTATACCGCGAGAACCTGGAACAATAATAGAAATAATTAGTTAAATACATAATCATAAACATTTAATACGGGTACTATTTGATCAAGATTCATTATTTTGACCAGCCACATTGCTTTTTATTAAATTTTGAACGCGAAACATAATCATAATTGTTTGTACATTGTGACCTATTACAAGTACACTCAGCCTAGAAAGGCATATCTACTATATAGGGACGTAGCACATCTTACATTAGCGCCACTTTTTTGAAGGAGAAACCAATTTACAGTGTTGTATTATGCTAGAGTTAAAATGAAAATTATTAATTATTTTACCAAAAATTCGGATATTGTAAATATAATCACAATTTTTGGGTAGGTTTGGCAACGCCGTACTCCTTCGACGTCTCTATAAATGAATGCAAAAATCATGCTAAAAAACTCCTGAAATTCCTGGTACCGTTTTTACGCCAAATTCTGACGCCTATAGCAAGAGTTGACAAGATATATGAACCCTTTGTATTATTGCAACCTATCCACACCACAAATAAGGTTTTTCAAGAAGTACGCGGCATCTCCAGAGATGGATTTGGGAAATTTGGAACTCCTGGATACTTATGCTGTTAATTCATCTTCCTCGAGGGAAATGAAAAAAGCTTGAAACACGACTCTCGACGGCCGTTCAATTTTGTGAGACAAAGAGTCGTCTAGCTAGTATTTCGGGAATATTTATTTCTACTGATCCGACCAAGTTCAATAAAACTCTACTCAAATTAAATATAAATCTATCAAAAAGATTAAATGATTAAAAAAATTAAGAAATTTCATTAATTCGAGGTTAAAAATTCAACAACATGTTCTTGAAATTGATTGACTTTTCATGAATTTTTATTAACATATTTTTTTCATAATAATTGGATAACTGAAATTTTAATTTTAAGATTGGATCATTTTACAAAAAAATTCAATGACATTTCGACAAAATTTAATAACATTTTATAAAAACTCAATAACTTCTACAGAACCTTTTTGACAAAAAATTCAACAATTTTTCGAAAAAACTAATAAAATTTCGTAAAAGTAGATTAAAAAATTGGATGAACATTTAAATTTATTTTATATTTCAATTCTAAAACTAGTTTAAATTCAAAACCATTTTTTTAAAAGTCTGTTTTGATATAAATTTTATTAACAATTAAATTATCTAGTTGGAATTGTTTTTATCTAGCAAAACAAAATTATCTGTATTATTCGCTGATTCAGTAGCATTTCGTCGGCGGAAATTTCAAATACCGATGATTTTAAATGTCATTTATTTATGTTTATTATTGTTGATTCACACAGTTGTGCTATGATTAAAAGTGGTGAAGATTTTGATATGATTATTAGAATTCAGATCATAGAAATAAACTCATTTATTACTAGACAGATTCTAATATATCGATAAGACGATGATAATGATTAATGACCGTGGCACTTACACTTTACTCACCAAAGGTGCCATCACTGAATACACAGATAAAACTAACAATTGAATATTGGAATTGCTGAATAAAAACCAGATCACAACGCTAGAACACTCACGTCTGATACCTAAAAATACTGTTTCACCAAAATTATATGGCTTACTGAAAATGCATAAAGAACATAGACCGCTAAGACCTATCGTATCCTGCATTGGTTCACCGAATTATAAATTATCACAATACATATAAAAAAAATTGTCTAAACTCACACAAAATTTCAAGCATATATAATATAAAAAATCCCATGAATTCTTAGAAAGAATCAAAGAAATAACAATACCTGATAACCATACATGTGTTTCATTTTTACGAATATACCCAAAGAATTAGTACTAAATATTGTCACAAGTTCATCGGAAAAAATTAGAGAACATACAGATATATATCAACAGAGGTTCCTCAACTTAATTAACCACATATTCGACACGACTTACTTCAAATTCAATAACGGTCACTACAAACAGACAACTGCTAGCCAATTTAATAATGAACGACCTTCTAAACAAACTAATAGATACACTAGATTTTGAAGTTGTAATGATGGTTGTATATGGGGATAACACATTTTTATTTATCCCTGAAAATAAGACAGAAGTTACATTGTCTACTTTTAATAACTATAATGATAACTTGAAATTCTCAATGGAAATTGAAAATGAAGGATGTATTCCATTCCTGGATGTATTAGTAATGAAACACAACAACAAATAATAACGAACTTAAAAAAAACCTAGTGACAGTGACCGAACTCTGGATTTCCAATCATCCACTCTTACACACACTCAACATAGTCAAACTTTATAAACACAAAATTCTCACATTTAGCCACCCATGTTTCCATAACAAGAATTTCAAAATACTTGAAACAAATACCCTCTAAAACTAATTAAGAAACTGTTGTACAACATACCACATACTAACACAGTACAGCTAGAGAAAAAGATCAAAGATACCATGTTCTTCCATGTATACTAGAAATGGCAAACAAATTAAGGAAAGTCCCAAACGATGAACAATACGAATTAACATTCTATAATGTCAAAAAAACTAGGCAATTGTGCTTCCAATTAAAGGACAAAACCGATAAATTGGACATCAATAACGTAGTGTATGAGATTCCATGTAATGACTGTCCCAAAAAAATTATAGAGCAAACTAAACAGACAGGTGACATAATGAAACAACATAAATATGATTGAAATATTTCATCTACTAATACAGGCTTTAGCAATCACCACACCACACTAAAACATAAGTTTGCCTTTGATAAATATAAGATTTTAGATAAAGAACATAATTGGAAGAAAATACTTATCTCAGAGGCAGTTTACATAAATAGTAAAGACAACTTCCAAATAGACCAACAAAACATGTCGAACAACTACCATAATATTTTCACACTGTTAACTAATAAACACATGTCATAAACTATAAACCACACACATAACAACATACCAACATACTAGTTAAATATATAACAAAGGTAATACTAATTAATAAAACTGATACAACCATCATATATAACAAAACTGATGAACATAATTGATGACAATGTTATAATTATATAGCATGCGAATTGAACATGTTTTTGGATGCCCTGATCCACACTCATGACATAAAGTGCTAAGAATGAGATAAACTTAACAATTCAAATTTGAGAAAACAATAGACAAAAGACTTGACCATGACAGATATAAGAAATAAGTGAGATTGTTATTGTAATTATATAGTCACGTGTTTATAATGTTAATAATTGATAATTATGTAATTTGCATGTCCAATTAACAAAATAATAGTTGATTAGTTGATGGAGATAATAATAAGATAAATAAATAGGCAGAGGAGTAAGAATGAAAAACATAAACAAGATAAAAAAGAAGGAAAAACTATCACAACAATTGATTATATAAAAAAAAGCTTTTAAACAAAATATTCCAGACGTAATACACGAATCGAATATAGACAGAACAAATAACGCACAGGTTATAATCTCCACACAAGAAAAGCTCATTCAATGTATAATGTTAAAGACTCATACCATACACACCTAACATTCACATTAATATAATTGGGTTACATAATGATCAATCACCAACAAAATAATCCCTTTTTACTAAGAAAGAAAGGAAAAAGAAAAAGGAGAAAAAAAAAGAGCTTTATAACCAAATAAATTTGGAGATAAAAACGATAAGACACGGAGCCAAATTCTAATTACAACTTCACGTTTAATTTCACATATTGATGTAAGTAATCTAAACATAATTAACCTTAATTAAATGTTATCCTGATAATAATACAGTTTGGGTTTAGTATATATCGGTCATCACGGGCACGTTATCTACCATCATAAGTCTTTCGTGATTTCCGATATCCGGATATAGTATAATAAACTTTATTTTCCGAAACACGTGTTCTTCCGATCAGTGACTGGGAGGAAAGTACTTAGAGTACATAACCCATAGCCCAAGGGTTAAACTACATTAAGAAGAAGAAGAAGAAGAAGAACATAGGTTCAATGACTGTAATACAACAATAACACACCAATCTATGATGAAAGATTATGAATGTCTTCTTTAATAAATAAATGTTTTTAACCATCATCGACTATAAGGTCTTTAATACAATTGATTGTTTCTGATTGAGGTTTCAAGTTCTGACTCATGACACCAGCTTATAGTCCTAGTCATAGCAATATATGTTCACTTGATATTGATGTAATTATGTTTACCATACTCTCATCACTCATCATATACTCTGTTAACTACTAGATACGCTAGATATTAATCGTTATTTTATGTTTCTTTCTGATCTATGTAATGTTTTTTGTGTCCTTGTAGCTATGATTATGGATGGCCGCCATACACCCGAAACGTCAACGAATATTTTCATGTAATAAACATTTTAATCTTCATGTGCGTTAATTGCCAAAAACAACAATACCCACATACAAACATCACAATTCGGGTATTAAAGTTGTTGACATGGAGAACTATATATGAAATATATTTCTTGTAATAAACTTAGATTAGCAAAAGGTTAAAAAAACTCAGAAGTTGTCTTCCGCTCGTATTTCTTAAAAAAAAAAACACCGCCTGAAACTTTTGGAATACAACATGCGAGACTCGACCCGCACTGTTGCAGAAGTCCCCCAAACTTTTTTTAAATACATAATAATGCTAAAATAAATACGTATATAATTCATGACCATTTTTAAAGGCGACACACAGTTTGGGCGAACCGTGCGTGTTCGCGGCAAGTCTACTCACTATCGAATCGAACCACGGACAAATTAGTCTCAAATTCCTCACATTCGATCGATGTTGTATCTGGTTTCGCATATTGATAAAACCTTTATTTTTTAATTTATATTTTATTGTGTCCGATGTACCGTTTTTCCCGTATAAGTAAAAAACAATTTTTTTAAACAACCATTGTTTATATCAATTAAGCTTGCGAATTTGACAGTTTTTAATACCATCATCGTTTTCAGCGCGTTTTTTTCCATAAGAATCGTCAATAAAACGACATCGCATATTTGGCGACTGAAAAAAGTTTTTTCCTACAACCACCGTAAAAGTGACTACTTTACGCATGCCAAACAATGCGTAAAGTGACTGTTTTACGCACTAGAGCGTAAAGTGTTTGTAAACAAGCGACGCTATGGCAACGTCAA
>JARJED010024253.1:0-11985 GCA_030264515.1 Sepedophilus sp. GC000190 | reverse complement strand
GTTGGCATATCAGCGGCGCGTAAAGCCGTAGGTAAAGGATTCAAATCCATCTCGAGTAATTAGTTTTTAATTTCATTTCATTTATGTCTTTAGGAAACTACAATTAGTTTATCATATATATATTTAAAAAAATTATACTTTGTTAAATCTTTCAAAAATGTTGATAATTTTTTAAATTTCTAAATAAAATCGTCAGAATTTTCGGAGATTTTTCAATATTTTGAAGTAATGATCACAAGAAATTTGTTTGAAAGATTCTTTAAGAATCTGCGTCACTTCGACTGAGAAAACGTGATTGGAACTGTCAAAAATGTCATTTCAACTATCACAATTATCATTTTAATTGTCAAAAATGTAATGTCAATTTTAAATGACATTTCAACTGTCAAAAATGTAATTTTAATTACCAAAATAATGTCATAATTAGTTAGGACTAAATATTATATCATGTGTCAAAACTGTCATTTTAACTATACAAAATGTCATTTTAATTATCCATTGTTTGAAATGTGAATAATGTTAGAGCGGTTATTAAAAAAAATTTGTATGAAAAATATGAGTTCGATTGTCAAAAGTGTCATATCGTCGTGTCAACTGCAAAGTATCGAATGTGAAAATTAATGTTAATTTTTTGAAAATCATTCAAATAATTTTAAGAAATATATTTTTTAAGATTCTTGAAAGTTTGCAAAAAATTTGTTTGATTTTTTTTCTACAAATTCTTGAGGATTCTCTAAAGGTTTTCATTCAATATTCCAGAAGAATTTTTTTTTTTAATTCTTAAATATTCTAACATTATTAAGAATGTTATGTGATTTTTTAACATTTCGAAAGTTCTCCAACCGATTTTCAAAAAATTTCAGGAACTTTTAAAGATTTTTGATATCATTTAATTGTTTTTAAAACATTTTTAAAGATTCTCGAATTTTTTTTATTTATTTGTTTTGAGATTTATTTTTCTTGTTGTTATTGATATTTTTTCAATTTTGGGTGATGATTTTTGAAATTTTATTTCTAATTTTCTAGGTTTTGTTTTCAATTCTTGAAGATATTTTTTAATGTTGATGAATTCTGAGAAACGTCAAGCACTTTTTAAGATTTTTGAAGGTTTTTTCTAACATGTTTTTCATTTGCTTCTTAATTTGATTAATATATTTTAAGATTTTTCTAAAACGTTCTATAATTTTTCCAAGATTTTACAAGATTTTCTTCCTAGTTAATAGATATTCTTCAAGGTTTTATTTAAAAAATCTAATAGTTTCTTCTTAGTTTGAAAGTACATTTTAAAATTTTCTAATATTTAATTCTTAGTTTAGTAAAAATCTATTAAATCTATTGCTTCTACCGGAGCAACATTCAGGAACTTTTAGTTGTTTATTGTTTCTTTCTTTTTCTTTCTATAGAAATTTTGTGGAACATTTTCAGAAACAAGCAACAGAAACACAAAAGTTCTTTGTTGTTGCTTCGGTGGAAACCGGGCTTAAAAATAAGAATAAAATAGAAATAGAAATCTATTAAACTAAGAATAAAATCTTTGAAATGTTTTATCCAATTAGTATTTATAGATATTCTAAGATTTTGTAAGAAATGTTTATATTTTCGTCTTAATTTCAATGTACCTTTTTCGATTCTCTAAGAAGTTCTAACTATTTTCAATATTTTATTCTTAGCTTGAATAGATTTTCTAAAATTTTCTTAGCTTATAGATATAGAATAGATTTTCAATGATTTTTCAAGTTTTTTTTTTTAGTTTGAACAAATTTTCAATAATATTCTAAGAATTTTTAAAGTTTTCGTCTTAATTTGAATAGATGTAGTGATATATAATCTGGATTATATTCTTTCTCGAGACAATAGAAGGGCGCTGTCCGATAGTAATAGCCACATACTTGTCTAACTATCGGGCTGCGCCTCTCTATTAAATGCTTTCTTGAGACAATAGAAGAGCCTAGCCCCATAGTAATAGTAGTGATTATTTTAAAAATAATAGATATTGCAACAATATTAAGCATTATGCATTAGTGCTTCCAAAGAATCGAATGAAACTATCGCACAACTGGAGTTGCTACTGAAGACGATCACTTATTGTAAAATATATTTCTCGATAAACTTAAAAATAATAATCTGTGTTGGATTAATAATTTGCACATTACACATTTATAATTTATGCATTAAAATATTTTACAGATGCCATTGGGCTGCGCTCTTCTACAGTATTAGAAGATACACAATAGAACGGCGCACAGTGGGTCAAACCCTTAAAAATGAGCGCATGCCAAAAAAAAAAAGATCAAAATTGGTAAAAATTTAAAAAAATTATCAAATAGTGGAAAATTTCTCAAAAAATCGAATATTTCTCAAAAAATCGAAAATTTCTCAAAAATTCGAAAATTGGTAAAATCTTAGAAAAACGTTAAAAATTGGTCAATAAGTGAAAAATTGCTCAAAAATTAGTTAAAAAGTCGATTTTTTTTATCAAAATCTGATCGGTAACAAAATTTTGTTAAATAGTTCCGTTAGTAAAATCGTCGCCAATAACTTTTTACGTAACCATAACGTATTTATACCTAAACTAGAGAACCTTATTGAATTACACATTTTATAAGGTTTTGTTAAGACTAGTGACAAGTCAATCGTTTCGATTGCAGGTTGTGTAAGATATTGTTATGTAAGATTAATTGTAGAAGAAGTCAGAATTAGAGAGAAACAGAAATTTCAATAAAGTAACTCGTAAAAAAATTCTTTGATTTTTTCTGATCTATTCTCGTATGCTTGGCTCTACTCGGCTTAACACGACTCTTTGCTCAGCTTTACTCGTCTCTATATTGTTTTGCTCGGTTCTAGTCAACTCTATTATGCTCCAATTAGCTCCACACAACTCTACTCGGATTTCTACTGAATTTTACTTGACTTTACTCAAATTTATTAGGATATACTTGGCTCTGCTCGGCTATATCTAATTGGTTCTACATTGTTTTTCTCGGTTATACTCAGATCTACTTGGCTCCTCCAATTACTCCAATTACATCTTTGCACAGCTTTCTTGTCAATTTTATTCGCTTTAGTCAGGTTCATTTGCTTTTACTCTGCTCTACTCGATTATACTCGGTCAATTTTAATTACATTCTTGAAAAAATTAAATATGACATTTGCACATATGACATATTATAATTTATATATAAGAAAATTTTGTAATTAATATCGGGGTGTATCCTACAGTACTAGAAGTGACAAAATAAAATAACGTAGCCTGATAGTAATTGTAAAATGTATTCTTGTAGAAATTTGAAAACTAACTAAACATTAAATTTATAATTTATACATAATATTTTATAAATAGATGCTATAGGGCTGCACCCTTCTAGAGTATTAGAATATACACTATACAAAGGTGCAGCTCAATAGAGTTAATAAGTTTAATTTATCAATTGAGGTGTGACAGTTACTATCTATCGCCACAAAAAAGATTAAAATTGACGGGCATCGCGCAATAATAATAGTTATTAATTTATTAATCGGCGAGGACAGTTACTATCGGGCTGCTCCTTTCTATAGTTTGAATATTTTTTAAATTATTTTCTAAAAAAAATCTACAATTTTCTTCTTAGTTTAAATAGACGTCTTGATAGATTTCATGTACTATTTAATTTCTTGGGGCAAGAGAAGGGCGCAGCCCGATTTTAATAGATGCTAACTTTGAACAATACTATCAATATGGTTGCTTCATTGGTTAAACAGATTCTGTGCGACAATAACTATCGAGCTGCGCTCTTCTACTGTCTCAAGAAAGAATATATAGAAAGGCGCAGCCCGACTGTTACCTTGGTTTTCATATAGCAATTGATA
Source organism: Sepedophilus sp. GC000190 (assembly GCA_030264515.1). Lineage (NCBI taxonomy): Eukaryota > Metazoa > Arthropoda > Insecta > Coleoptera > Staphylinidae > Sepedophilus > Sepedophilus sp. GC000190. Next base: position 8,139 of record JARJED010024253.1, on the reverse strand, counting down.
CGCGACATTTACTATCGGGGGGTGCCCTTCTATTGTCACAGAAAAGGATGCAATGTAAGGGAATAGCCCGATAATTACAATAGTTACAATTTGTTTATCAATGACGACGATTACTATCGGGCTACGCCCTTCTAGTAGTTCCAGAAAGTATACCATATAATAGTTTTTTTTTATATAACTTTTCAGGAATTTATAATAAAATTATTCTTAGTTTGACTAGGTGTGTTAATATATTCCTTTCGTTATTACTTATTACCTTTCTTGAGACAACAGAATGGCGCACCCCGATAGTAATAGACACCATTTAAAAATACGAAATACATTAAATATTGCATATATATCAGACTGTGTGCTTCTGTTATTTCAAGAAAGCATACAACAAAAGTGCGCAACCCGATAATTACATTAGTTTACATTAGTTTACATTTATGAATTTGTGTACGACAATTGCTATCGGGCTACGCCCTTCTATTGTTTCAAAAAAAATGTGCAATGGAACGGCACAGCCCGATAATTTCTAGAGTTACAATTCATTAATCAGTGACGACAATTACTATCGGGCTGCGCCCTTCTATTAGTTGAAGAAAACATACAATAGAGTAGTTGAATATTTTTTTATATTAATGAACTTGTATGTGACAGTAAATCTCGGGCTGCACCCTTCTACTATATCAAGAAAGCGTACGATAGCGCACAAGCTAATGGTAATGCTAATTTACATTTATCAATTTATGTACGACAATTGTTATTGGGCTGCGCCCTTCTCTTGTTTCAGAAAAATGTGCAATGGAACGGCACAGCCCGATGATTGCTAGAGTTACAATTTATTAATAGGTGATGACAATTACTATTGGGCTGCGCCCTTCTATTAGATCAAGATAGCATACAATAGAGTAGTTGAATATTTTTTAATTTTAATGAATTTGTATGTGACAGTAAATCTCGGGCTGCGCCCTTCTACTATCTCAAGAAAGCGTCAATAGCGCGCAAGCTAATGGTAATGCTAATTTATATTTATCAATTGGTGTACGACAATAACTATAGGGCTGCGCCCTTCTATTGTTTCAAAAAATTATGCAATAGAAATACATTGTCCAATAATAATTACAATTTGTGAAATTTGTGAATAGAAGAACACAATTACAATCGGGCAGCCCTCTTCTTGTCTTAAGAAAGCGTGCAATAGATGGGCGTAGCCCAAAAGTTTATATTTACTAATTGGTGTGCAACAATTTCTACCGGGTTTCGTCCTTCTCTTGTCTCAAGAATAAATATAATAAAAGATCGCAGCCTGATAGTTGGAATAGTATTATGTATGAAAATTTGTGTGCGACACTAACTATCGGGATGTGCCCTTCTATTGTCCAAAGAAAGGATACAATAGAAGGGCGCAACCCGATTGTTACAACTAATCTATCAAGAAATGCATTCAAACTGCAAACAAAATCTTTAAAAATCATATCATATTTTATAAAATGTACTATTTAAAAAATATATATATGAGGAGTGGCCCCCATCAGACTTTCTTTTACTGTGTAACTTAAGTACACAAATTGCTAATACTAAATTAACAAAAAATAATTGTAAAATTTCTCAAAAAGTAATAAAAAAAAATGAATAAAATTTTGCATATAGGGAAAAAAAGTTGAAATGCTTTTGATTGAAATTCGTTCAGTTCATCAAGAACTTTATCTGAAGAGAGGTAAACTACATTTTAGAGCAATTTTTCAGAAAAACTTATTAAGAATAAATTGATCCTTGTGGCCTAAATCGAAATTAAAAATTTGGACACCAAAAGTGCTAGTCCCCACCATTGAAAATCAGCTTCGTTTCCAGACCTGTATTTACGACGCACTGTAATGTCAATGGCCACATCAGATTTTTGCAATAACTATACGTTTTAGTGAAAAATTTAATATGTAAAAGTTGTGGAGATTAATATAATCTATTAGATTTTCATGAACACATTTTTTTACATTAAAATTAAACGAGAATTTCTCAAAAAACTGACAACGTCTTCAAGTAAAGTGCCACTTCCGGTTAACATACTTCAACCAAAATCAACTGGGCTCTAATAATTATTGTCAAAAATCTCGCAAAAATCTCGAGGTCCAAAATTTTCATGATTACTATACTATAAAGAAAGTAAAAGTCATCAAAAATCAACAAAAATTAACAACTAATATTGTCTACTATTATATTACGTTAAAGTATGTGTTTGATCTCTTATTAATTTTTCTGAATTATTTCCTGATATGTGATAAACAAAATGGTTTCTGCAAAATACGCAAACGCGCCTAAAGAGAACTGGAAAACGTGAGACAGAAATGAATAGTTCCTACTTTCGAAATGCTCCATCAAACGCAATATGTAATCTGGCGTGGTGTAAATCAACCAGACAAATCCTTGATACGCTGGTAAATGGAAATGGACGAATCATAGGTACATCTATACCGCTCGCCGCCGATTTATTGCCATTATACCCGCGCCGGCGATAAAACACAACGCGAGCTCGCTTCAATCTTCTACTACCAAGAGCTTTACCAATCCGGTCGACACGCTTTTACGTTTACACATCCCATTATACGGATGTTTAACTGCAGGTACGGTGCCTCAGACTTATGATTTTATGAGAGCTTTTCCCGAAAGGAATCAAATACGTGCTTAACCCCCGAATTCACCCGCGGTTTACGGCCTTATTCATTCCCGAATAGACTATTTCCGCTCATATCAGATTATAACGCATCCAATTTATTAACGACGAGGGAGGCCAAACAGTTAGTTACAAAAAATCAATACTTGCAGATTATTTATTAAATACTAATCTATTTTCTTATTTCAGCTGGGAGAAATTTTTTTTGTGTCTCGCACCGCCCTCTATTAGCACTAACGTTAATAAGCGTGCAGGCATCTTCTTACTTTCATTAATCCTAAGACAGAAATATCGATCAATGCGTTGTTAATTTGAGCCCAATAACGAATGGTGGACCATGGGAGGTACCGATCCGGATAAATATTTAAAAAATGTCTATTTATCTTGGTCTGGGATTCCAACCTACAGTCACCGAATCACTTTGACTCTCTAACCACTGAGAATATTCATGTAGGAGTATTATTGAAATCAAACAAATCATTTCTTTAATGAATTTTAATGATTTACAATTAATTCTAAAGAATATTCAATAAATTTTGAATAGTTCAACGGATTTCAATGATGAGAAGGATGAATGATTTTCATTATTCAATAAATTATAATGATTATAATGTATTTTTCGATGAGTTTACTCAATGTTTATTAGTTGTACAATTAATTTCAAAGATTGTTCAACAGATTTAATTTTTTTTTAAAGAATTTCAATGGTTTACTGTTGATTTCAATGAATTTTAATTATTGGAACTTAATTTTTCAACGATTTTGTAATGGTTTTTTAAATGAATTTATGTGATTTTCAATTAATTCCAATATCATTTAATTCATTTTAAAGATATTTCAACAATTTTCAAAGATTTTTTTAATACATTTTATTTTTTTAAGAATTGGTGTAATTTTAAATCAATTTTCAATTATGTCAAGTAATATTCAAAGATATTTTTTAACGTTTTTCAATTGAAACTTCAGTAATTCTCGAGAATTTTTCATCAGTTTTGATGAAAATCACTGGTAAAAATCCTTTAGATTTTAAATGTTTTTAAAGAATTGTCGAGAATTAAATAAAAAAAGAATTTTGAAATAATTTGTGTTAGGTTAAGAAAAGAAAAAAAATATAGAAGAATGCCACTTTAATTAAAATATTCAAACTATTTTTAAAATCAACAACTTTCGAGAGAATATTCAATGAATCTTTCATGAGAATTTAGAAAAACTTTGGCAAACAGAAGTTTATAAAAAAATCGAAAAAAAAAAAACGAAAGTGGAAAAGGATGTGCAAAACTCTTAAGAAAATTGGTTATAAAGAATGATGAATAATTTTCTTAATTAAATTCAGTGAAATTAAATTAACATCTGTATATTGTTTTGCGAATATCTAAGATTGATGATTGAAAAATAGATTTGTAAAGATTTAATTGAAAATTCTAAATGTTTTGGATAAACAATCACGAGAAAATCAAATCATTAAAAAACAAGAAATTTCGTGGACATTCAAGAACATTAATGAAAATTATAGAAAATGTAATTAATCAATTGAAAAATCGAAGTGAATCAATGGAAGATTGGAAAGAATAATGACGAAAATGAAAAATTCCAAAGAAATTGAATTAAAATGACAGAAGTTTAATGAATGGCAGAATTATTGAGGAAAAAAAATAACACTGAACATAGTTTATGTAAATGGATTGAAAATCTGTGATTAAGGAAAATTATTTTTGAAAATTCTGCATTTTTCGAGTAAGCAGTGAAGGTAATCTAAAATGGTTGAAAACATTTTAAGAATATTCAAGAAAATCCATGGGAATTTGGGAAAATTCAAGCTGACGAAAAAAATAATTTCAAAATGAATGCAAAAGGGAAAATCAATGGAAATCCAAGAATATAAAAAAAACATTGACGCCCTTGCAATCCTTGTAATTAAAATAAATTGAATGAAAATTGAACATATTTTATGTAACCAGTTACGAAATCCGCAATTAATGAAAAATCATCAACATTTTCAAGTAAATAGTCATGAGAAACCAAAAAGATTGAAGATATTTCTTAAAAGTTCGTAGATATTCAATAGAATTCACGTAGCACTAAAGGAGGACTTTTCAAAATTCCAACTCTAAAATGTTAAAAATTGGTAAAATGTATTATAAATGATTCTACGATATCAATCAATCAATTTATTTATGTTAAGAATCCCTATGAATTTTACAATCGTCATTACTTCTTAATATTAAACAAAAGTAAATAATAGTAAAAATGGCATCACAGTGCATCTAAACAATTTGGAATTGATTCCATAAAGGAACGCAGTAAGTTTAAGAAATCAATAATAATCTATATGATAACAATAAATAATACAAATTTATAATAAATGGTACAAACACTGAACAAAACTAAAAAAAAAATTAAAAATTAAAAAAGAATATAATATATAAATTTGAAATAATGTCGACGAAAATGAAGGATGCAAAGAAAATTAATTAAAATTCAACTGCAGTCTTTGGTCAAATCAAAGAATCTTATAAAGATGTAACATTGTTTACATAAATAGTCACGAACATCTACGATTGAAGATTGATTAAAATTCAGACATGAGCGTTCAATATATTTTGAGTAAACAGTAAAGATTATTTAAAATATTTGAAGAAATTTCTGGAATTTTTCGCTTGCAATTTTATTTATCCAACGAAATTGAATGAAAATTGGACATATTTTGTGCAAACAATCACAAGAATTTAAAATGAAATTACATTAAATTTCTCTAATTTTCTTGAATTTTATTACATTTCCTTAAAAAAGACTAAAGTATATGTAGAGCAATATTTGCATTTATAAAAAAATTCACGAATTTCGTAAAAATTAAAAAAAAAATGCAAAAAATATACAATTTTTCTAATCCAGCCTAACAATCCTGTCATCATAATCCATAATAAATGAATACAAAAAAAAGTTAGATGCCCAAAATGGGATATTAATATATATTATATGCGGGGTTCAGCGCATTAGTAACTCATTTCAGACAAATTTTATATAAACGTTTTTTTTTTATAATCCAATTAGTTTCATCTGGCAAAGTTTGTCATACATTCTTTTCCAAATATATTATATTAACAGCTCTAATTTTAAAAAAAATCGCACTTATGGTGATATAGTTTCTTAATAAGAGACAAGAAAAAATAATGTTTGTTATATCATGTTTATTTAGGCATAGACTACTTCATAGTTTCGATTGTATGATCGTTATCAACAAGTAACAGGCATGATATAAATCAGGGTAGCGGTTGGGAATCGGAGTCTTATTGTGTAATTATGACAGGCTTAATGGTGTAATCTTACAAGTCCCTTAATACGAATTTCTACGAAAGACGTTAATTTAATGATAAGGACAGTTGAAAATATTGAACAATAGCTAACAATTAAATATAGCTGCGACTAAAAAGTCATTAACCATGTAAATTATTACATCATTTCTGTATCATATAATTATATATTATGAGGAATCCTCTTTGTGTAATAAGTATTAACTAAATTCAATAGTATTTTTAATTGTATGTCACAACATTTCAATGAAAACGTACAATAATTTAATGATTCTTTGAAAATTTCAATGTAGACATTCTTTTTTTCTTTTGGAAAAATTATACTGCTACTATTCAAAATACATACAAATTTAATGTTTTAAAATTATAATTTTTTTATTTGCTAAAATTTGCAATATAATAATTTTCAGTATTTTTTTTAAATTTAATTATAACGGCTCCTATTGCTTCTTGGAGGTGGCTATAGAAACTTCTCCATCTTTCCATATCCTGAGTTAATCTACCCACTTTTCTGAAAATGAGACTGCCCACATCTCTGATTATTTGAAAACAATAATCTAGGTCTACCATTGCCTCGTTTTACTCCTACCCTCTCTAATATATGCTGCACCAGTTACTCGTGTATATTTCATTCACCATACTTCATAGACTTTTAATTGTATGCCGAATAGTTGGCTGTCCGTTAATTCTTTCTAAATCTTCCTCATTGTTGTCCTCTTGTCCACTCATGATATTCTCAGCATACGTAACACCATATCTCAAGCTTTTTCTTGTCTGCCTGTGACATTGTCCATGCTTCACAGCTACGTAATGCTGCACTGCAGACGTACTCATTTAAAAGTCTCTTACGAATTTGTAGATTTATTGATTTTGACCGCATAAATTAGTCTTTCTTATTAAATGTAACTAGACTCTGAGCTATTGTTTGTTTTATGCTCATACTACTTTTACCCTCCCAACAAATTAGACTTTCTAGATAACAGAAAGCTTTAACTTCTAATTCCTCGTTTTCTATATGGAACAAGCAAACTGTTATTTTTGGTCTAAATGAAGTGTCCATGAGATTTTAATAGCCCTGCGTACCTTGGAATGTGAGAAATCGAGTGTGACTAACGCGCACACTGGAAATAGTGTGGTGCGAAACATGGTTCTATATACATATGCGTATACAAACTAGGGTCAATTCCGTGCATATCTGTAAGACTTATAGAACATATCTATAAGCATTTACAAATCTGTAAGGAATGTGGAATTCCGTGGACTTCTTCTGTAGCTTACAGATTTCCGTAAATTTTCTTTCAATATTTACGTGTGGTTGGGACCACCCGTACCTTACAGATTGCGTGTTCTAATGTTATGTATTATTTAAAAAAAAAAGACTAAAAATGATGCATATTGCCATTTTATCAAAATAATCTTCCATCATTCACTATTATGAGTATTATGTCACGCAAATATTTTAAGAAAGTTGAACTGACGCACAATAATTGCGACAATAATAAGTATGAAGTTAGCTGCATTTACAAAAGTAGTTAGAATTACCATCTGCTTATAGACGGATGCGCAGAATTGCATGTTTAATATGTCAGTTACAGATTCTACAATATATATATATTTACAGATCTGTAAGCTTACAGGATGAATACACAGAATCGACCTATTAATCTTAAAAGTTACAAGTCCTTACGAGCTAGTGGGTAATATTTCCCGACTATGTTTGTATCCCTGGAAATCGAGAAATTTAAAATAATATTCCCGGGAATCCAGGGTAATTAAAAAAAAGTCAAATAAAAACGAAAAATTGTAAAAAAGAGAAAAGTTAAATAAAAATATTTTCAAAAAATGTATTTAATACAAAATTAAAAAAGACATACAATAACTGATAATAATTACTATTAATGGAAGAGTGGCAGATGTATTGTAATTTAATATTCATTTTGATTTATAATAACAATATTATAATATATATTTTTATTAATATATGAAAATTTCAACAAGAAATTAAATGTTAGTTGACGCGTTTCGCTCATACTATGGCATCGTCGGAACTAAATTAGTTATTACATAGTCTCATTATTTATATCTAAATATTTTGTGGGGGCGTTATTATAAAACTACATTTGAAAAATTACATTAAGAGTAAGATAAAGTTTTGAAAAGTAGCATCATAAATTA
>JARJED010023982.1:0-15786 GCA_030264515.1 Sepedophilus sp. GC000190 | reverse complement strand
GTTGAGTATATCTTAAGATATCGTACCCACCAGTTTGAAAAAATTAGTTTCGAGAAAAACGCAAAAGAAAAATCAAAGCCTTAAAACCAAACATTTTTTTATCTTCAATATGCGATTCTTGGACCATACATAAGGTCCTTTTAAAACATTAAATAACTACAATATTTTTTTTATAATAACACGAATTTTAAAATAATGGAATTAAGATTAACTATTGATATCATGTAAAAATATTAATATGTTTACGTTTTGCGACGAAAGAAAAATAATTAGTTTCGCGATAAACTGAAATGAGTGCAAGTAGATAAGTATGGAGATTCCAGACCACGTTTCAATGTAAAATTCCCTTAAGACGTCACTCGCAAGTTTGACGAAGTTAGTAGCACTGATTCCCCTAAATCTAGGGGATTTTTCCCCCAGATTTTAGTTGGTAGTACTAGGGAAATCAGAGCTGCCACCTTCGTCAAAGTGCTCGTACCTTCATCTGGGATACACGTGATTCGGAACCCACCATAGGAACTAATTTATTAAAGGACGAGGACTTACCTTTACCTACCTTACCATCTTAAGACACTATCTTGACATCCATCTTTGATTATTCCAGCAATGGTGATAATTCAAATTTATCTTAAGATGCCTTTTTGGCAGCCATCTTTTATTACTGGAATTGGTGCTAAATTCAAATTTATCTTGACGGCCATCTTTGATTTCGGCACTAAATTAAATAAATAAATAAATTTAAAATAATAAATGCCGTGGCCGGGGCTCGATCCATGTACCTATGGTGTGAGAAGCAACAATCATAGCCATTAGGCTACGGAGTCGCTTAGATGTGAAAAGGTTTAGGATCTATACTATCGTACGATTCAAGGTTGTTCATAGCTCAGATTGCGCGCTAATAAAAATCTGCGATAAGATAATAAAAAATCTGTGATAATAAAAAATGCGTGATAAGATTTGAACAACCTTGAATCGTACTACAGTATAGATCCTAAACCTTATCATATCTAAGCGACTCCGTAGCCTAGTGGCTATGGTTGTTGCTTCTTACACTATAGGTCATGGATCGAGCCCCGGCGATGGCATTTAATATTTTAAATTTATTTATAAATTTATTTATTTGAACTTAGCGTCAATTCCAGAACTCAAAGATGGCTGCCAAGATAAATTTGGCGCCAATTCCAGTAATCAAAGATGGTGTCTTAAGATGATAAGGCAATTCCCTGACCTTTAATAGATTAGTTCCTATAGGAGTTCCGGATCACGTGTATCCCGGATAACGGTACGAACACTATGACGTTAGACGCTCCCTCAGTCCACCCCCTTGAATAAAAATTACAGGGCCGGAGTGAGGGGCTAACGTCAAAACTTGCGAGTGACGTCATACGGGAATTTTGCATTGAAACGTGGTATGCAATCCACATAGCTCATCTACTAATGCATATATTTTTTGTCATTTAATTGTTTTTTTTCTGAAATTTTTTTTATATGGATATCTTATCTTGCAACCGTCAAAAAAATATCCTATAATGGTCTATAACATTTGACGGGTTTGTAATCTGAATATCAATAAATTATAGTAGTTATGGGTACTTTGAACATTTGTATCTACAATAATAATTGTACCTACTTTTATTTTTACTGGTAACACTATATTTGGAATTTGGAACTTTATAAGCACATGCTGTTTATGTGAACGTATTTTCATGCTTTTTTCAATTTCTTTAATTCATGTAATTAAACCCTAATTCCATACACTCTATAATTGTTGTAATTTTGCAAATCTCGTTTGCAACATATAGGTACACAGACTGTACCTTATTTCATATAAACAGTCAGAAATCTTAATGTGAATATTTATATTGATTTCAATATTATATATTATATAATATAGAACCGAAGTCCTGGGAATGGAACTTCTGGTAGTTCGGTTCCAAAATCGAAAACTGAACTGTTTCGGTTCCATACCAGAGGTCGAAATAGTATCGATTTCAGAACAGGGAACCGGGTAGTTTCGGGTTCAGAACCGACGTCCGGATAGTTTAGGTTCCAAATCTGATTATTCGAAACCGACAACCGTGTAGTTATACATTCAAATAACCGACTACCCGGACAGTTTTGGAACCGGTATCGAATCTAACTAGTGCTGCCAATAACAAAAAAAATGAAACCGTATACCCGGTTCTAGTCCCACCAGAACCGAACCTATTTTCGGTTCCGAGCAGTAGAATCGATTTTCAGTTCCGTGTGGTAGGACCGGTCTCAAAATCCGAATAGTGGGACCGACCGATTCTCGTATTCGGACAGTGTAACCGGTTCACGAATCCGAGTAGTTATAGTTGTAGGCACTTAGAACATTTGTAACTACAATTGTATTTACATTTACTTGTTCCTTAGTCCACAAAAATATTCGGAAATCTACATGTGAATATTTGTTGATTGCAATATTTCAAAACCAGAATCTTGATTATTTTGGTAATTTCGGTTCAAGAATCTGACACCTGACGGTTTCTGTTCCATAACACAGATCCGAAAAGTTTCGATACCAGAACCGGGAACCGGATAGTTTCGGTTCCGAACTAGGAACCTGGTAGTTTCGGTTTCGAATCGGTTAGTTTATTATTCGGAACCGAAGACCGGATAGTTATACTACATCGAAATCAATTTCTCATCACGAAAGACTATCAATGAATTGAATGTTGCTACACAAAGCAAGTTACATCATGTGAATATCTTCGATAAACTTCAGAAAAAGACAAGAGAAGATTTTAAAAACCAGAAATCCTAGGTGTACAACTTTAGAAATCTTACGTAATCTCAACATTGATACTTTTGAACAACTTCTGATATATCCAAATAAAACACACAAATGACAATGTGTAAAAAGAAATAAGTGTTAGAGGTTATATTTTTGTTCTTTATTTTTATTTAACAACAACAAAAAAAACAAAATTAAAACCTAAATGAATAAAAAGTCCCAAAAATTCCCGAATCAGGATAATGAGTCTAATGTTTTACTATAGCTGGTTCCGAGCGCTCTTCACAAAGAGGAGAATCAGGGAGTCGACCCCCGCCTCCACTGCCACCTCCCCGATTCCCGAACAGTGCTGTTTGACAATGGGAAAGTCTTAACATCGCAACCTTCAGCCTGCTGCCTCTCCCCGCTCCGTTGCTAGCGCTCGAAGATCATCTCGTTGAATTGATCTCGCAACGCACCAAAGCTTGCGCCACGTATCTGCGCCATAGCTTTAAGCGCCCGCACCGAAACTGACACTGCCCCCCACCACCATAAATTTTAAAAAACTTAAACAAAAACGAAAAAAATAAACACAGTGAACTTTGAAAAACAAAAACCAGGAAAAAGAACTTCAAAAGTAATAATAATAATAATAACTGTGTGATTTCTTCCAAGGTTCCATACGGCCTTAAAAAAATAACGCTCATTAATTAAAAAAATGCGCGCGCGTGCGTTAAAAATGAAAATTAATTTAAATTAAACAAAAAAAAAATGTGAAAACTCGTTATAAAAAGGTGGCCCGAAGAATATTATATTGCCTAATATTAAAAAAATATATTTAAATTTAGTAGGAAAAATCGAGAACTTTTTCGCGACTTATTAAAATATATAAATATATATAGTTAGGTTTCGAGATTCTAATTCACCTAACTGCGAATTGCTCACGATGTTCTATGTACCATTTATACTAATCATCATTCGCGTTATATCATTTTTGTTCTGTTTGTTTTGGTTTTGATTATTTTTTTGTTTTTTTCTTCCGGCGATGAGTGTGTACTCTTTTGCTTGCCCATATATATTCAATTTTTAACTCAAAAAGAACTAACTATCTCTACTTCACACATCTCGCATGGAAACCCCCTGTATTTATTTATTTTTTTTATTTTCGTAGAATTTTTATGTAGATTTGTTTTTCTTTTGGGTGTTTTATTTGGTAGTGTGATAATATTTGTGTATTCTGGATGGTGTGCCTACAAATGTTATCATCACCAATGGTGCTGCAGCTTTCTTCATTTTACAGGTAAAATTTGATTTGATGTGAAGGATTGTTGTTGAAATGTTCTTTTATCGAACTATCGAAAATTTGTTAATTCAAAGCTATAATGTACAATCGGTGTCATATGTGTATGTCTACTACGCACTTTTATATCATTTGCGCAATAGAAGATGCGAAAGCGCATGAATGCGCAATATGGGCGTGCAAGTTTGCAATATAAACTTTATATAGTGTCATAGTGCGCACCTATTCGATTCCGTATTTTCTATTGCGCAAGCGAACTAAAGTGCGTAGTGGGCAGACACTTATGACCCCGTGTGTACTAGTTATTTGCAGAGTGTAATACTATTACAAACATAATATGTCTGTAATATTATATTATAATAAAAGTTGGACAGTTTTATTAATAATGTCATATTGATTTCTATAAGCAAGATATTCTAAAATTTGTAGATAGATGAAGATTGTTATTATAAAAATATCTTAATAAACTAACATATAAGATATTAAATATAGTGCTGATATAAAGTAAGTTGAATATTAAAGCACAGCCAGAATGCACAAATATAACTCTACTTTAAGTTACTTTTCATTTCTATCCAGGCATCAATTCACAAATGTGCTTAATACACATATGCGAATTGGTGCTTCCTCTCAAATCAAATATTTTTCCATTAGTGCTTGTGATTTTTGTTTTACATTATAACAAGACTACTTACAAAAAAAAACAGCATGTTCATCTAGTTCTGTATGTTTCTAAGCTAGTAATCAACAATTAACGAAAACGAAAATAGCTATTTAAAGAAAAATGCACAAAAATAAAGCAGCAGCATCAGCAGCCCAGCATATTGCACATTTTTCAAAAACAAAACAAAAAAATGTTTAACTCCATCCATAAAAAAAAAATATTGATTTCCAATTTGCATTTTCTCTAAAAATAACAAAATGTTTTGCATAGTTTAGGCTCTCATCATATACTTGGATTTGAATGATATAAAAAATCATACATATTGGAAGTTTCTCTATGTCTGCGCGGTGCATGCGCATGACCCGTTTGATTCTAATATTTTCACTGCCATTTCAAAAAAAATATTTATATATATATAAAACAAATTTTTTAAAACTAAAAAAATAATCATCGCACCAGCAGACATGGATGTAGTCTAAAAAATACATTTAATTAAAATAATATTTTCGAAAAAAAAATTATTAAATGTTAAGGAGCTTTGAGTTACATATACATACATGATTGTGTCGTCTAGATGATTCGCGTGGCGTTCATTTTTCTATTTAATCAGGTGCTCAATTTTAAAATAGTGCGGCCACTCGAAGAATTAAATTAAAGATGGTGCAAAAATTTATTAGGGTGTATTTTTTTATTTCTACTTAATTTTTCTGTGTGTATAAAAAAATTATTGCTGTTTCTGCCCCCCAAACCCACATAATACACAGCGGGACGAGTCCGAACGGATGTGATGTTAGAGGAAGGTGGAAGTTCCCGCCACGCAACAGCATTATGGACACCGGTTGACTATATAATATGTGTGTGTGTGCGACTTTTTAATTAAATTTAATCAAACGAATGAAAACAAAAAACATTAATAATAATAATAAAACAGTAGTGATTTATATGAATACAATTTTTAATTGGTACGTTTCTAGCAACAACAAAATATTTATAAATTGATGGCATCGCAAAGTTACATTTAGTACAGGAAGCACTGCCACCGGTTTTATTAATTCCAACAAATTAAAATGCGATTCATATCTTTGCGTGTATCCAGGAAATTAATATAAACATGAAAAAAATCTGCTTATTAATAAAAAAAATAATACTTGTAACTTTGTAATGTCCGATTGATAATTGTATCGAGATAAACAATGTGATTGCGCTTTATTTATATTTAATAAAAATAACTCATCATTTCTTCGCTGGAATTGGCTCGAGGGCTTCTTCTCTGTTAAAAAGTGTCCTTTACGCTTCCAATCTTTAATCAGTCTTATTTAATATTAATTGTGCGCATGCGTGCGCGCATTTAAGTAATGCGCGCGCGCGCACGCGCGCTGAAGAAATTCTAAGCGCATGCGCATTAATAACTAATTAAAAGATTGCTTGTATGAGTTCCAAAGCGTAAAATTCACTTTAATACAAAACACATATTTTGTAAAAGATTTTACATGTACATAGGCGCACACGCTTCAAATGAAAAAAAAGTAATATTTTTTAATTTCCGTATTGAAAAAAATAGCGACACACAAAATGAATTAAAAAATAATAATAACAAACTAATAATTTAAGGACCGAATCGTGTGCACGTTTCGGCTCTTAAGTGAAAGTCCTATTTTACATAATATTGTTGAATTTTATATATTTACAATACACACAATTTTTAATAACGCATAAAAATATTGACGATAATTTTTTTATATTACTATTGTTTTATCATTTTCGAACATATTAGGTGAATATGTACATTTGTTTATATATGTTATTGCTATTTAATATTGAATATTTAAATGATGAAAAAAACATCTAGTTTTAGGTGAACTCAAAGATAGAATCTACGTAGAAGAAATGAAAAAAAATATATACGTTGACTCATACGATACATTATTATGATAAATAATCAATATATCGAGATAATTGCAGGATAGATAGCGCCATTTGAAATGTTCCTGTTAGTATTCACGTTTAACTTACTTTAGATTAAAAAATACCAAATACAATCAGAATGTCTTGCCCTTAGCATAGATTTTATTTTATTTATTTACATATTTATGATATTCGAACAACCGATTTGCTCTAGATATAAGAGGAATTCAATTGATGTACGATCACTTTTATTCTTTTAATCATTGTTATTTTCATTCAAATCAATCAAGCTCTGTTATTGTTACTTATTTAGATACAACTTTTCTGTATTTTATTTTATATTGTGGTGAACTGTACATGAAAATTATTTTTGTAATAATTCATGTCCCAAACATTATGGCTTATAAACGGATAAATTTTAAAAACACTTTACTATGATATGTTTGTACAGAACAATCAAAAACGCACCTACAACATGTGTAAAAGAAGAGCGACATATGTCCAGACATGAAAAAAAAATGATCGAAGAAGATTACTGGAAAAATATATTATGTATTCACATGAACTAAAGAAATTAAAATAATTATCGACAAACAGAAAATAATGATATCAATAAAAAGCTGATAACATGTGGATAAATCCTGATTTAGAATGATCTTCAATAACTAAACATCTTGGGGTAATTTATCAAAATCAAAAACAAAATGGAAATCCACAAAAAAATATGATAAACTTTAACAAAAGTGAATTCGAAAATATTAAATTTATTAATTAACATCAAAATTGAAGTATTCATATGAACAGACATCTGATTTTTGTATCTAAAATTCCAAATTAAATTCACGAATGCAAGAAATCAAGAAAAAATGTAAAGATTACAGAATCTGTAGAAGTAAAACGAGAAGAATATGCCATAAACCAAAAGAATGTTCAATACAAAGTATCGTTTATGATAACTATCATCTATAATATATTTTCTTTCTAGACCTTGGATATCAATATATTAGTGAAGTTTAATGAGAAGAAACGAAAGATAAATGATAAATTTCCATTAAAGGAAATAATTATAAACGGATGTTAACTTTTTTGAATCACCGAATCAATTATTAAGAAAGCATAAGGAGATGTAATGTGAATATTTTAAAGTTGGTATGCTACTTAACACTGAAATATTGAAGGACAATGTAGAAAAGAGATGAGTTCTCAAAGAGTGAATTAGCAGACTATTAGAGGACATTTTTGGACAGTTTAAGTCATCATTGTTCCGAATAAATAGTAATACTAAAGACAACATGAAGAAGAAACGTGAGCATTCATAAAAATTACGAGAGTAAGGTGAAGTCGTGTTTGATTGATCATTACTTGCAGAATATGATATGATATGTTGAAAATATCCAATATCAAAAACTATTAATGAAGAAAGCTACTAGGAAATCTGTCAAGAAATGGATGGAAGAACATTTACTCTTCATAAAAAGGTCGAGGAAGTTTCGGAAATAAGCAAACCTAAAATACCTGGATGTGCAGATAATCGAGATATTCCAGTATTTCATATAAAACAAATAAAAGTTCTTTGTATAAGACTTTTGAAAACAACAGAAATAATACCTCACTCAAGTTTGAGTATAACACTGAGTCCGCAATTATATGAGTATGGAAATGCTACAATCAAAGGAATAAAAGACCGTAACACAGTATATCAGTAATCAATGTTTTCTTACAAATCATAGATGATGTAAGAATAAAATGACTTGCAGCACCATCAATATCGCGCAAAAGAATTCCACAAAGCTTGCTAGAGTCGTCTTTTATAACTGAAAGTGAAAAACAATAGACCATCGACCTTATGAGCGACCTACTCAAAATACTCATAAATGATGAACGTCGGAACATAAACAATCAAAATGAAAAACAAATTAACTACATCAGGAGTAGGAATACTAATATATGGAAAATACAAACAAAACATAGAAGGCACATACTACGTCAATGAAGAATCCTCAGAATAATTCTCGGCAGAGGCTAAGATTCTGAAATAGGAAATAAGAAATAGAGAATTTATACGAATATCTATAGATCGAAATAGACAAGATCCCAAAAAGAACGCATTAACTTAATCGTGGAAAACAATGGTCGTAAACAAAATGAAACAAAGATTCAACGAATCTTATGTTAAAAACAATGAGGAGAAACTTCTCTTCAGAAAATGAGATGAAAATATATATCATATACTTCAACCAAAGCAGAAGATAAATTGATTAAATACTCAAAGAAAAATCTCTAGGATAGACTATACAATCTTGAATGGGACAATCCATCGTTTCCAAAATGTTGACATGCGCTCATCAACATCAGCAAATACTGGATCAAACCATTGGCTAGACCTTTCGAACATACGACTCGCGTCGCAATTCAAAAAGAAACCACTGTCTATTTACATAGACAACTGAACATTGAGTCCATCAAGATTGTAACCGTAAAAGGTCCTAGAAAATAGCTTTTAAGATTAAGAAAGCAGGTAAACAAACATTAAACATCACTTGGAAATATATATGGAAATGAGGAAGCAGGCATGAAACGCATCTTGTAGGAAAAAGTAAGAACCTTTAATACAAACAGAAATGCGCCTGAACTTAACGGATTGCACAACTAGCTGATAAAGTACGGAGATAAAGAATGAACATAACAATTATTAACTTTTCCAAAAGGTTTAAGTCTATAAGCAAACACTAAAAATAACAAGAGTTCATTAAAATAGATCTGCCATGTTCGCGACGCGATAAATCGTAGAAAAATCAATATAATTCATCAAACCAGCATTCATGCTCTTCATAACATTTGACCGAATCGAGCATTACAATCTAATATCCATCCTAAGAGAGACTGGTAAAATTGTCAACGTAAACCTTTAAACTTCAACACCATGACTCGAATATTTGTGAACAAGGACCTAACAGAAGATCTTTCAATATCAACAGGAATAAGACATATTTTAATTTAATTTCTTCATGGATAAGATAACATCAGTTGTATAGAATACTGGACACAGATTCAGAATGCACAAATTATCATTAAAATTAGTATGTTACGCAGGTGTTTAAAAGGCCTTACGTGAAAAAACATATGAGCCAAAAAGCCAAAGTCAAAACATACAATGCGTATGAGAAACCAATAATGCACCTTTGCTGCTGAAACCAAAGACGACACCAACCAAGAATGTAGTTCGACTTGAAGAGATGTAAATACTTTGAAGCATTGCTGGATGCACACTAAGAAATAGAACTCCTAACACTGTCATAAGAACAATATGCTACATCCAGGAATTAGTCAGTTGGATGTGACAAAGAAAATAAATCTGGATCCAAGATATGCCAAGAATAGACAACAGCAAAATTGTGAAAATATTAAGAGATTGAAAATCAAACTCCAAAAGATTACTAGGCAGCCTGCCAAAGCGCTGGATGGATAGTTGGACGTCAACATCCCAATAACAGCCTTATTGCAGTTGGATAAAATAAGGATTAGGTCTAATTAAAGAATAACATGGAGGGAGAGAGCAAAAATCAAGTTTGGCAAATGAAACTACTAATCAACCAGTAAATTGCACATGAATATCTAAGAAATCAATCAATTAAGATCAAATAGATAAAGGAGAAAGCCAGAGAATTCACCAGAGCAGCACCTTCAGGAGCCCTGGTTTAAGCAAAATAAGTTTACTGTACAATATTATGAATTTACAGTTCTGCTCTACAGAGTTAAATCTTCAGCACTGACTAGAACATCTGTGAACAAATTGGAAGATAGTGTAAAACGACAAAAACTTGAATAGATAGGTCCCAAAATTTGTAACGAATAACGATACAACCTGCTTCAACTCAAAGGTCTTCTGGTTCTACAAACAAAACCGCCAGTCGGCAGTCTAAATGAAAATGAAAATTTCTAAAGTACACTATTTTGGTAGCGACAGCTGATAAAAGAACATGATAATTGATATCTAATAGAATCTTCGAAGATAATATCGTATAACAATCTAAGGATATTATCAACAATAAGCTATTTAGAAGTTTAATAAGACAAACCAGAAAGTAATATATAAAGCAAAGGAAATAAAATAGTAATAAAATGTTGCTAATGGAGAAATATTGAAAGAATGTCAAAAAGAGCTTGAATAAATCAATACAAGGAACCAACAGTTTAAATCATTTTGAGAAAATAATAAAATGAAAAGAAGCTATATGTAGAGGTAGGCTAAAAAAAGTGGCAGTGTGGTGTAGAGAAAGAACTTCGCACATTAAAAGTTAGAAATTGAAGGACGATGGTTGAGGAATAGGAGAGGGTGGAACAAAATTGCTCACCAGAGCAAAATCCACACAAGGTTGTAGAGCTCTACAAAGAAGAAGAAGTTTAAGAATAAATTGAAAAGAGAAATGCTCATAAATTAAAAAAAAATCTTCATCAAGAAAAGGTTATCGAAAAAAAAAGAGAAAGTGAAACAAAAACAACAAAAAAAGGCTCAAATGAGACAATAATTTCACTTCAACTAACAGAACATTATCGAGTTTATAATTTGTAATGCAGCATGCGCCTCTTGGAAAGATCGTCGTACAATGTTTTAGTGCAATATGAGCACGTTAAATAAGAGTCTTACTATTAAAAAACCATCCACACTCACATCAAAAGGGAGACATATGCCCAACAATTGACGAAAAAACGAATGATGATGGCCACCTGATAAGAAAAGTTCAACAAATCTTGGAATTCTTGTAAAAAGTGTTTTGAGAATCTAATTTACCTACATCCAATGGCTGCACGTGCATTATAATAATTTCTATTCACAGTGCAATCAACACTAACTAAAAGGTCCGCCTACCGAATGTGAAAAAAAAAATTCTACCAACTCTGTTTAAAACAGAATGTAGCAGCCATTCCAAGATAAGATTGCGGAATCCAATCTAAACAAACTTATTTGTTAAAGACATAATATATCAATCAAAATCTATGACTTCCCACTAAGTATCTATTATCATTTATATTGTTCTTATTCGGAATGACAGAAAGTTATACAGAATGTAGAAGCCTACATTCATTGGAATGAAGTAAATAAGAGCAAATAAGAGTTTTCTAAGTACTAACCACAATATTTCCATTTTTGTTTTGGTTTAACGATAAAACGTGAAGTAATTATTTTATTGGTCATAATCAAAACATTTTAGAACATAATCACATTTTAGGAACGTCTTATTTGAAAATAATCAAGAAGCAAGAAAATGTAATTTCCTGTAATAACGGCCTAAAATTGGAACCGATAATTAATTAGATTCCCTACAATGGTGTAACTACTTCATTTTATTTATATTCAAAAACGTAAAAATGGTTGAAGGAACTATAGACAAAATACTAGATACAAAGAAATAACATATCTTTATATCTATATTACAGAGTATGGTGAAATGGTTTAGGCAAATAAATAAGACATCTAGTGCTAAGACCAACGTAGAATCTATTTTTTCATGTTTTTCTTTAATCATTTTTTTTTATATCTCGACTAATTAATTTATATCTTTACTACTAGCTAAAATATTTGCATCTACAAAAAATCACCATATCTGAGTCACAATAGCAACTCATTCACATATATCCCATATTGCATCATGTACAGCCTTTCACTCTTCTGGCCGGAACTATAGTTAGTATGAAAGACTATGTATGATGCAATAGGAATACATATGGTAAAGTTACTTATTAAAATCTATAAACCATTATTTGCTCTTCGATCTATAACAACGTTCTGGTTTTATGCATTACAAATTTTATAATTATTTTTCAATGCATCTCGCATATTATACATCAATTGAAGCTCCTCTAAACTATAACTGTTTTCAAAATAACTCAAACAAAAGTTAATTTTCTTCAACATTACAAACCTCAAAAAAAAAATAGTCCATGATTTTCTCTAATCGTCAATTAGAAAACTCCTTATTTTTGGCGCTATATTTTCGCGAGAGAACACGTTTTTTCGTTGTTTGTTGGCCTAAAAAAAATCTTATAAATAAAACCGAAAAAACACATAAACACAAGTGCTAACAGAACATTGTTTCAAAAAAAAAATACATGGAGCAACAATGATTATTCTAAATGTAAATATTGTTACATATAAATAAATAAAATAATAATCATAATATTAAAAAATACTTGAATGCAGTGTTTAAAAATATATATATATAATTATTGGTAACGTTTTTATTTATATACACTATTTTGGTGAAAATGTGTGCATGTTTGATAGATCTTAGTAAGAAATACATTAAAAAAATAAATAATAAAAAAAAACAGTTTTAAGTAACCAAAAAAAAAAAGAAACTAATGTAGATATTTTTGAAGATTATTAATACTCAAAATTTTACCCGAGAGTACGGATGACGTTCCTCTCTAAAACGTTTTTGGTATTTATGTAAGATCGAAATCGTTTTATGTTAGATCGATTTTTCGAAATGAATATTATATACTAAAAAAGTGGAATAAAAATACAAATCTGATGAATGGATTTTTCGAGAGAATGTATGTTGCGATTGTGAGTTGACTAGATTAGAATTATGTTATACAAATTATGGAAAATTACGAAACATGTAAAGTTTCAATGAACGCAATAAAATTCTATCTCTATACGAAAAAAAAAATATGGGATTTACATCATTTGTCTTTCTTATTTAAAACTACTTTATATTGTTTTCAGTTTATCGGCCATACTTCAACGATTTTAAGACTAACTCAAAGGTAAGTAAGAATCTTCAAATTAATCAATATGAATATCCAGCTTATATTTTGAAAATGTTTCTATTTTTAATTAAAAATTGTAAAGTTTACTATAATACATAACACAAAACAAATAATTTGTAAAACATTTTACATGTATTCGAGTCGTGGTCCTGGAGTTTGAAACTTCAATGTGCGCATGTGTAACTTATTTAGCGCAATTCTTCAATTAATTCTGCGCACGCGCATTACTAATAAATCAAAAGATTGCTGTTATGAATTACAAAGCGTACAATTTACTTTAACACACATATTTTGTAAAGTTTGTTTTTCTTGACGAATTCGGGTAAAAATAATGTTCGAGAATTATTCATGGACTTTTTTTTTAATTTTCTAGAAATTTCATCTAAATTTAGAAGCTTTTGTAATGATATTATTTATCAATGATTCTCTTCAAACTATAATTTAAAATTGACCTGATTATTGTTTTCGAATTGATTTCAATCGTTTTTTTTTTTTTAGAATGTCATTAAGTTAATTTGACTTGTAATAAAATATATAAAATCTCTCGTTATATTGAGGCTTAGAACGCACATCCTCCATCTAGTTACTAGAATAACTATGCGAGTTCCGTGCGGTGAAGTAAATTTATGTATTTCCTGTTGGCTCGTGAAATGTGATTTTCCGAGTATCGCCTTTGCGACTTATTTTTATTGCGAGTTGCGAGATATGAGCACGGAGCTCGCATAGATCTCTAGTATTACACTAGATGGAGGATGCGCGTTCTAAGGCTCAGTTATACGCACGCTAGCGGTATATAGTGTCCGAACATCTCTGCTTTAATTTGTAAATCATCTTGTCTTTACTGTGCTGATGAGGACACTAGGTCCTGTACACAGGTGAAGAGATCGGTGGCAAAATTAAAGCAGAAATGTTTAAAAGAAATTTTAATAAAATTATTCAATTTTAATTTAATTTTAGAAATTCCTATGTTTTTTTTTTCTATTTGAGAAGTTTTTAAACACCAGGTTTTTATCGATTGTTTTCAAATTTGTAGTCTCTTTAATGTTCTAATATTTTTTTTATACTTTTAAAAATATTTTGAAAGAAGTCCATTGATTTTGAACATTTTCTTCGACCATTTCCCGATATTATTGATTTTTTAGTTTTCAAAAATAGATTTACTGATGATTGCCTCTTCAGCTGCGTATTATCATTGGTTTTCAAAAGTTCGCTTTACATAGTTTTTTCCAAGATTTTTATAGATTTCCTTTGTTTTTGTGGCAAAATTAAAGCAGAAATGTTTAAAAGAAATTTTTTCTGGTTATATTGTTTGGAATTTTTACGAGACTTTAGTTTGAAATTTTAATGATTTCTTACATTTATCCTGAAATTTTTAGAAAACTATTGAATTTTTCATGAAAATCTTTAAAAAATTAATAAAATTGTTTAGAAAAATAATCGACTTTTCATTGTAATTCGCGAAAATGATTGAAATTATAATAAAATCTTAAAAATTTCCATGAAATTATTTAAAATGTACATGAAATTCACTGTTGATCGTTTAGTTTATTTAGAATATAAATTTAATTTACGTGTAGTTCTCAATAAGCATTGAAATGTTCATACATTTTATCCGTAAAATTTACAATGTTTTTTTTTTAATTCAATTACATTTCTATGAAATAATTGAAATTTACCAGAAACTTTTAGCAATTAATTCAGTTTCTATGATATTCAATGATTTTCTCTGTAATTTTCTTAAAATTTATGATAGTTCCACTAAAATTTCATGAAAATGTAATGTTTATTGATTCACAAACAAATTATTGAGAATCGATCAAAATTCAGCGAAATATCAACGAAACACATATTCGTATATTTAATTAAATGTTCATGAACTTTTAACGAATTTCAATGAAATTTCACCAGAATTTAACAAAAAATAAAGTTTTATTAGAATACTTAATGAAATGAAATAAAAAAAATTCAATAAAATTCCCAATATTTTGTGTCAAAAAAATTGAGCACTACATCATCGAAATTTAACAATTATTTTTGTGGAATTCATTCAATTTCATTAAAATATAATTAAGTCTCAAGCATCACACAAATCTAAAATTTTGCAAATACATATTCTACAAAACTTAATGATTAATTGTTAAATGTAATGATATATTACCAAAAATTCAATTAATATCGCACAAAACTTAACAAACCCCAACAATTTGTGTTAAAATACGTTATTAGTTATTACATTATTATACGTAGTATGACAATGTATTGGGCTCGAGAAAAAAAAAGTTTTTCCGAAATTGATGAAAATACACCTTTTGGGGTCCCCTGAACACGTTTTGACTATTTATAAAAAATGTCTGTGTGTATGTCTATTTATGTGTATTAGACCGCTCCTTATTTTGGATTTTT
>JARJED010023567.1:0-11548 GCA_030264515.1 Sepedophilus sp. GC000190 | reverse complement strand
TCTTCGTTTTCTTCCATTTTGATTGTACTAGGGATGTCATAAGACCTTTAATGCAGTGGTATCCCGTTACCTTCTGCATCTTCATGCCGTTGATCGACCGATGGAGATTCGTCCGCCTTCGAGGTTGTTTCTCACCCCCAGGACAAGAGAGTGCCTTACCTCCTGTCAATTCTTCCACCCGAAGCTGTTGATTGACAGAAGGGGGGCTACTTATACCGGTAGTCGCTCGGTCGACAGAGCCTTGTTAGTGTTTAGCAGGGTGCACCACGTGCAGGTAAGGTTGTCATTTGGGCCAGCGTATTTCTGTCATCCCTTACATCCCAATGTTATAAAACTATTTATTTATCATTGGTTCGTTTATTTTTATCGTGTGGAGGTTGGCGTTGATTAGAACTAAAATTGTAATTACATAACACTATTTTTCGTTGATTTTGTTACCGTGCAAAGAACCTATTAAATCGTGCTATCAAATGTTCCCCATTTAAGTTCTGTTATTTATTGCCTTCTTTCGTTTGTGTACCAAAAAAAAATGAACCAGGGAATAACAGGGATATAATATTGATGGACACCGCATTCATTCAACATTCTACATCAAAATATCAATTATAAAATCATTGAATTCATGCTTCATATATCGACCGCCAAAAATGAAACACTCGTAACTTTTAACATTTTATTTAAATTGCGATTTTAATTGTATGAGGCCCATAAAGCAATATGCATACAGGATGCAATCAAAATGGAAATTTTGAAATACAAAGTTATTTATTGAATTCTGTCGATTGCTAGCCGAAATAAAAAAATATTTTAAAATTTTATTAGCATTTATATATGAAATAAAATTAATTATTGCTCCATTGTCAATCTGAAAAAAATATTAAATTTATTTAACGCACGTGTGCACCCAATGCTTTTTTTATGGTTTATCCACAAAAATGAAAAGGAATGGGTTAAAAAGAGAGCAATATTTCAACAGAGGCGCCCCGCGATTTTCACATATTTTCGCGCACCAAACAAAAATAAAATGGAAAATAAGAATGAATTTTTCCCCATTGATATATGGAATCTTTTCGGGGGGATGAAACAATGGATTGTAAAAATTCGCGGCCCGCGCAACGCACCCGGAAAAATATGACACGACCGGCGATTGTTCGTGGCGCCCACAATGGCCTCCGTATTATCGATGGAATGCGACATTGTTTTTCGTACAATGAACAGTCCGATTGCTAAACATATAGCCAGGAGAATGTGTATATATTGAATCGCAGCGCCCGATCATAATGGAGTTCCGTAATTTATACATCGCCGAGGAGGAATCGTCATCGCATTAATTAATCACGAAATTGTCTGCATGAACGGCCGATTAGCTTTCGGAATTTTAATACTGTTTTCATTCCCCCGGATAATATGAATTAATAATAGCGCCCTCAAATTTATGCGCGGATTTTATATGTCCCTTCTCTATTACCGAAATCGAGACGAATTTAAATATTTGAATAAGTAATAACTAATGCATAAATTGGGGAATTTGCATATTAAGCATTATGTGCATAATACATAAATATCACTACAGTAAAGTGACTATCGCTATTATTTGGAATTCTTTACACACATACATATAAATATCCTTTATTGGCATCACCACATAACATTGTGTAAGGGAAGGAGGTAAAAAATAAGTAATGGCATCCCAAGGGTCCTGCTCAAATTATGGCTCCGATCATCCGGTACACCCTGTTAGAAAACCAACAAGGCCCTGACAACTGAGTGACTACGGGAGTAAGCAGACCTCTTTTACTGACCAACAGCTACGGATGGAAGAGCTTGTAATAATCCCGAAAGGAGGATGAATCAGCGATGATCAACGGCAGGAGGATGCAGAGGGCAACTGGAAACTACTGCATACATATCGTCGACTTACTACGAAAACTGACTAAGTCATCTAAGTTAGTACAAAGAACTGACATGCTACTTGGCCACATATTCCAGAATGAGCAGTTTGATTATTGACTTAGACATTTTAAATTAATAGCAGGGTAATTCATTGGAGGAACAGACTTGGGCAATTTTTCCTGTATACATCTATGTATAACAAGTAACTTAGTCACTTAAAAACGAAATCACAATTTTTTTACTTTGTAACTTTTCGTAGTAAGCCGACGATATATCCTTAGCACAATATCATCATGGTACACACAGTGGGGAATAAATCCGTTGGTGGGACAAGGAGGCAAAACTTTTTCACTGGAGATAAGCTCCGGGCTTACGACTGGCGAAAAAGCTGATACAGCGCTCACCCAGAAATGCTAAACAGCTCCTTAATTTAACAAAAAATGAGTTGAGGCTCATCACGGCTTTGTTAACAGGACATTGTTCAGTAAATTGCCGTATCAAGAAACAGGGTAAAGCAAACAGTGAGAGTTACAGACTATGTAAAGCAGAGGCGGAAACCTACGAACACACACTATGCAATTTAGATGTATTAGATGGCATAAGACTAGCTCACTTTGGGGGTTGACTATATCATCAAAGGAAGTAAATAAAATTATGTCCTCCAACATGATACTCAACTTTGCTCTGAAAGTGGAGTTTCTGGGGAAAATATTGGTGTAGGCTGAAGAACAATAGATCTATCTGGTCGCAGTTCGGAAAGGCGAAAATTAGCCAATTGGCCCCTTGTAATCTAGTAAAATCTAATCATCATGACAATATTCAGGACTGATAATTGCGGAGATAAAAATCCTCCAATGGGATCTGGGGGAGGGGAAGTTATGAACAAAGTTATGGACAAAGGAAAACAACAACAGATAATATGAAAATAGTTCCACGGAAGTCCAGAATAACTCCGACCATATACATGGTGACATGGAATGTAATAACGATTTTCGAAGTAGGAAAATTTTAAAATGCAGCCAAACAAATGAACGGACTAAACATACATATGCTCGGCATAAACGAGCACAGATGGCAAAGATGTGGAAGGCACCTGTCTGAGGGTGGATACTTGATGTACCACTCAGGAAACAACCAAAAATACCACGACAAGAAGTAGCAATTATTGTGGATAAAGACACCAACAAATCAGTTAAAAACTCTACAGTGTCAGATAGAGCAATGATCATGCAGATTGCAGCGACGCCAGAAAATATTAACATAATACAATGCTAAACTCCAACAACACAAGCAGATAATGAGACAGTAGAAGAATTCTACAAAGAAACCGGCGAATTAACAAAATTAACTATGAAACACGATGTTAATATAATTATGGGAGATTTCAAATAGATGAATGCCTTTCTCGGCCCTTTGTAGGCCAGTATGGTCTTTGAACGCGCAAAGAAAGGGGAGAGAGATTGCTTTAATTTTGTCAAGAAACAAACTCGTTATTATGAATACTATGTTCAAGCTCCCTTCACGTCGACTGTATACCTGAAATCTCTTTCATATGGTAAAAATAACTTAACGGTATGGAAACAGATACTCATGATAAACAATAGGTCCTAAAACTGTGTAAAGCCTGTAAAAACTAATCCTTGTGCGGATATTGGGTATGACCACAACTCCGTAGTTGCAAAAGTAACTATAACCAAACTCAAATAAGTATACGAACTCACCAACAATCTTTGTCTAGGTACTTTAACAAGGACTTCTCGGCCTTGGCATACAAATAACTATTACACATATCCATAAGATGAACGTATATAAACGTCCGACATAACCATAGCACTCCGATCTTGAAAATGCTGTAATGGCGAAACGCGTTGACTGACTAACGACAGTTTTGTGGAATTATATCTAAAAAGTTATCCATTAAAGAACCTGTAAAAAGTGTGAAGAAAACATTAGCCGAATCAATTTGACTGTAGAAATGGTCTTGTATACGAGACGCGTTGTGTTGTGTTAATTTGACTATTTATATTTATATAATTTATCGACTACGGAAAGGCCTTCGACAGACTGCAGCGCAAAAGACTAATGGAACACAAAGACCTAGACTCAAAAAATATAAAAATAATTGCAAATTTGTAAATACCTTAGCCGTTCCTGTTCAACTTGTATTCGGAGTGAACATAACGGTGAATAGTGAAGTACTAAACAATATCCGTTACATAGACGACACTGTGTTAATTGCTACTGGCATAGACGATCTACAAAAACTGCTAGAAGAGTAATACGAGTTAACAGTGAACATAGACTCAAATACAACATATCTAAAACCAAATACATGATTGTTAGAGATTTAGACCATCCACCAATCTAACAGTAGATTCTAAAGATATATGAAAAGTATTAAAGTACAAATATCTAGGCTGCTGTCTAAATGACCAATGGGATCACTCGTAGTAAATTAAACAAAGAATAGAACTAACGCGAAGCTGCTTCCTTAATATACGTGAGTTGTTTATCAACAAAGATTTTCATTTACATAACAAAATTCGAATACTCAGGTGCTACATCTCTGTATTCTTATATGTAGTTGAAACATGGACCGTCACCCAATACATAATCAAAAAAAATTAAGCAATTGAAATATGGTGCCACAAAAGAAATTTCAAAATGTAATGGGCGGATAAAGTTACTAATAAGGAAGTAATAAGAAGAATAAATAAAGAACCAGAACTCATGCTACCTATGAAGAAAATTATGTACTTTGAACACTTTATAAGAGGAGATAAGTATAAGATCCTACAGTTAGTGATACAGGGCAAAAAGCAAGGGAAACGAAGTGCAGCAAGACGACGTCACTCTTGGTAGAAAAACTTTCGTAGATGTTTTAACTTCAATGCACTTATTCCGGGCGATAGCATCAAAACTACAAATAGCATTGATTATAGCCAACCTCCATACTGAAATGGAAAAATATTATTAATTTTTGCCACATTTCCTTGACTCCTTCCTGTTTTCTCTTTTCTCTCCCCTGCCTCCATCCTATCATTCACCCCGTTTTTATTTTTCTTCCCTTCTTTTCTCCCCTGAATCTTTTATTCATATTCACCCCTTCCAAGATCATATACCTCCTCGTCTTTATTTTTTACCACAGCCATATTCCAAAAACCCACTCACAGTTCCTTCCTTCTTACTTTCTTCCTTTATATCATCCCACTTTTCCACTCCCCATGGATCCATATATTATTGAATCCGACCTTCATTTCTTTATTTCCCTTTGCACTTATTTTACTCTCTCCCTTTTCTTCTTCCGTCTCATCCTCTCATCTATTGATAGAACAACGTCCAAATAGATTTTATAATCTTTCAACTTCTTCCTTTCCTTTATTTTTGCCCATTTTTCCTCTGTTCCTCCCATCTTCGAAAGCACTTTCTCCTTTGCCAAGGCTTTTTCCTCCGGCCTCACCTCTATACCCAACTCCTTCCACATTTCACACACCCCTTTGCAGTCCGTTCCTGTTACCACTGTATATCTTATTCTTTTTCTCTTTCCATATCTTTTATTATATATTCTATCTCTTTCACTCTCCTGTCCAATTCTCCTCCACTGACCTTCCCACCTCCACATAAGTCTCATTCTTCTTATCCTATTTCTCCATCTATCTTTCCATTAACTCCATAAACCACTCTCTTTCATTTTCCCCTCATTCCTGTCGTTTCTCATATCCTCCTTCATCCATCTTTTTCCTCTTTTAAGTCTTATTTCCACTTTCGTCAGATAATCTGAATTAATAATAGCGCCCTCAAATTTATTCGCGGATTTTGTTGTTATTCTCAAGATATTTGAATAATTAATAGCTAATGCATAAATGGGAGCATTTGACTATTAAGCATTATGTGCATAATACATGAATATCACTTTACTAAAGTGGCTCTTGACATTAGTTCTAATTCTTTACATATTATAATGTCACGAAGCAAAATTATTATTAAAAATATTATGTTGAAATTTTAATAATCCATAACAGAGTTGTCGCATACGATTATTTATTTGAACTGCTATTTATGGTTTCGTTTTAAAAATTAATAATTGCGATTAATTCAACTGAGATAATTTTAAATATGAATATTTTATTGAATCAATAATTCAAAAATGTTGACCATTCTGTTACGATTTTGAAATCTGTTTTAATTATACGGATTTATTATTATATAATTAATTATACCTATAAATTTTAATTAGGAGTTCGTATCTAGTTGATAATTATACGAAATCTGTTATTGATATTGAATTGTTTATAATTGGATGTTATTTAAAATCCAATTTATTGCATTTAAACCAAAATCAGTTTATATTAATTTCCATAAAAAAAAATGGTAATATTCACATAGTTCATAGAAAACTTAATAACAATAATAATAGCAATACATATCTTTATTTTTCATAGAGATATAAATCCTACATAGCTATGCATTGTCCTTTATTTTTCATTTTCTAGGGATGTAGAAAGAACAAATTATATTATTTTTTCATTTAATTTTTAATATTTATTGCATTATTTAGCATTGTTAAAATATTAACCCACATTACATTATAAATGTTAAGTAATATGTGCAACTGTCAACTGTTTGATAGCTCAATGCGGAATAAACAATTATGTTTGCGTTTTGCTAATCTTGATTAAATGATTAAATATTCAATGAAATTTTATCAACAGTTTATTGAAATTTATCATAATTCATAAGATTACTTTGTTTAGAGATAACTTCAGAAAATATCGTTCCACAAAACTGAGATTCCCAATAACCATTTAGAGCATGGAACTACACAATTCTGAATAACATGTTTCCTCAATAAATACTGCATTGATAAACTGCAGAAGATTTCAGATGATTACAGAAAAATAAGTTAAACATACATATTCAGTCATGTTGGTAATCACAACTACCTTAAAACGACTGGATTTTATTGAAACGTTTGAATTGCCAATTGTATAGAAATATTAAATAAATATACATACGTTCGTCTCTCACAAGAATTATTTAATTTATCATCATAGACTTATCTAACACATAGTATTGGTGTTATATGTTATATTCATGAGCCTGTTTCACGATGTTCTCACTTTACATTATGTCTATTTGTAAAGGTTGATTTATTTGACACATTATGAAACATATTTAATTTTTAACTATATTTCATATTTTATAAAATCATAATGCAATTTTTGGAGGAATATGTTAATACCGAAATATAGATATTTTTTATATCAATACCGGTTTTCATTACCGGACAAAATTCGTCGGGGATCCCGAACTGATGACCAATAAAATTGAGACACCCAGTATATGATGATTTATACTGGGAGTCCCACTTTTAATAGATAATAAAGATTTTCGTAACTCCACGCGTTGACGGAATAACTAGCAACTTTTCCAAATAGGTGAAGTATCTGTAAGCAATCCTAGATACAAAGCTGAATTGGAAAGCGCAAGTCGACAAGACTCTTTCAAAAGCTTTGGCGGCCTTATGATAGCGCCAAAAACTATGTGGAAAGTGATGGAGCCTCCAACCTAAAATAACAAATTGGTTATATCCAACTGTTGTAAGACTCATCGTTACCTTATGCCTCTTTGTATGGTGAACGAAAACTCAGGAAACAATTACGCAAAACAAATTTCAAAAGCTTTAGCGTTTGACATGTCTGAGCATAACGGCGGTCATGTGCATTGTGTATCACCCCAACAACATCCATGTAGGCAATGCTAGACCTACTACCACTGCATCTGCAGATACAGAAGAATGAGCTACTTGATACTCTCTCGGATTATTAAATGTATGCAAGTAGAATTATATGGGCTCTTAAATTTTTTAAATCAAATAAATATAGAATTATTGGTTAAATCACCGAGCATCATACCGAGGAAATTTATCTTCGACACTACTTTTGAAGTGGTAATCGAGAAAGAAGCGCAAGCAGGTAAAAATATTAAAGAAGCAATAAGATTCGAATTGCTTTATCTGATATATAGATGAATAAAATACAAACTAAGGGGTAGGGATAGGCTATATTGTCCAAAATTTGGGACATCTCATTCAAAGCTCTCCTAAAAATTCTAAAAGCTCCTAAATTTAACATGGAATGAGTTGAGGTTTTTAGTCGGTTTCCTAACAGGACACTGTTCACTCAATTGCCATTTCAGAAAACATGAAAAGCAAACAGTGAGAGATGCAGACTGTGTAAAGCTGAGGCGGAAACCTCCAAATACATACGATACAATTGCGATAAGACTGGCTTACTTTGGGGGGTTGATTATATCACTAAAGGAAGTGAGTACTATGTTTCCCAATAATGTACTCAACTGTGTTAAGAAAGTAGAGTAGAGTTTCTGTGAAAAATATCTAATCAAATCTAATAATGAAAAGTTAATAATTTATTAATTATATGATTATTTTTCATTATCATTTATTTTATTAAATCAATTATTAAATATCTATTTTTAAAATTAATGTAATAAATCTAATTGCTATTATATTTTGTATCGATCATAAAAAACGCCATTCCTATATTTGAACTACGAATTATGGAAACCCATTACATTTATCTCAGACCGCTTACAGCCATCATCATTTATCCTTTTCCTACTTTTCCCTCGCCCAGTTCCAAGGCGGCAATATCTCCTGTATCTCGAATCCATATTTTCCTGATTGCCGACTTTTAGACCCCGTCGACACGTGTAATATTTCCTGCTACACCGCCGCTCCCTGCCCCTTCAATTTTAACAGTTTTCAATCACGAACCATCCGAAGCGCCCTCTCCCCCCTGCTTTCCGCTGTGTATTTTTTCCTCACGTTGAGACTTAATCCCGATGTTACGATTTACGATCGCGTTTTATTGGTGTAAGCAGCACAGCTATCGAAGACGGATCGAAAACGCTTCCGCAAATGATAAGACTTTACGCGAGTCCTTTATCATGGAGAGACCGGTCTGCCGTTGTACGCGAACCCCACGGATCCGTCGAAGAAGAAGGGAGAGAGCGATGGAGGAAAGAAACGTCCGGAGGGAACGCGCGTGTATAAATACTTTATTGAATACTGATTTATTGATATATTGTTCCTTCCTGCCGCGTTCATATTTTAATCCTCGCCCGGAGGAAACGGAATCGCTGAATAAATGGGGCGGATCTGCTATGCGTAAGCGTGAAATTTTAATGCTATCCATCAAAATTTAGCAATCGTTTTACTTGGATATAGATTTCGTACTTATGTTTATATAATATTTATATCGAAATTCTATTCCTTTCACTGTAATGTCAGCTTAATTTGTGGCATTAATATTCAGTACAACACTCTATCTCTATTACATCTATTATCTTGGGTGATAATGGATTTAAATCGGGTACTGCACCGTCCGATTTGTCGGAACCCTATGCAGGTTGTGTTCTGATCGTCCGACATGTAGGTTCTCGAACGGTGCTATTCCACGTTCCGATCTATCTGATGGATCTACAGGAACAACAAACGGAGAGGGGCATCAGATTTTCCACTACATTCCTTATGACTCAGGGTGTGAGAGGCCGAGTGGAGAATGCCCGCGCGCGCATCATTATGACCGCCACCGTCCGTATCTCTCTGTGGAAAAACTTTCAATCCTGGCCTGCGGGATATGCGGATTCGGCTTAAATACCTCCTTCGCCATACACGATCCAGAAAATCTCTGAGCAAAAACTGTCAGTCCTGACCTGCTGGATTTGATTCTTTATGTGATATGTAAAAAAACTATTAAATATTTTGGACCAAAAATCATTATATTATGCTCATATGTATGATAATGTAATGTGGATGGCCACATCAGATTTTATGGAAAATATTGTTTTTTTTAATCTATGCCTATTTATCCGGCCCGTAGTTATAATAAATACATTAAAGTGATTAACTGATTAAGTTGTTTGTTCACATTAATTTGTAATCTAACAAGCAATTAATCTGATGGCTACAATTTTCCCGAAAGAAAAATGCACAATGACAAAAAACGAGCAATAAATTCCTCTTGATCGGCAGCCACAAACTAAACCTACGAACTGAACTGACGCACGCCACACACACGCTGGTCGGACTGACAGTTTCGTACTGTTCAGTTAATCCGAATCGTTTTTTCAGGCTGCCTGAACAATCCGACAAATCCTCACAGTTTTCTACACATATGCTCCGGATATCCCGCAGGTCAGGACTGAACAGGTTTTCCTCAGAGGATGTCCGGACAGTGTATGGCGACCTTTATATCAAACAGATCGTATAGAGCTAGTCCACGTCCAAAAAAAACTTGCGATCTGTCTCAAGTTTTTCGTCTTGTCTACAAACAGATCGCATGTTAATTTCCGACAGATCGGACCCTTTAATCGCTATTCCGATCTGTCTGTCCTGAACATTGGTGAAATACCCGCTTTGTATCTACTTTTAAGAATATTGATTTTGTTTATTTCCATTACGAGGAAGTTTCGCCAAAATTATCCGGAATTTAGATGCAACTAGACTCTTGCTTGTGATCGAGTTCTGGTTGATTGAGAAACCAATTTTGAAATTAAAAATTATAAAATTATTTATTTTGCTAATCACCAGTAGTATTGTTTTACTGATGTTGACATTAAGTTCATAACTCAGGCAGCTCTCCGTCACTCCCTATAGTTTAAAGGTTGTAGATTTTCTTTTATGATCGTAGCGCATACTATTCAGCCTTTCTCCATTGAGTGAAATCTCTTTGTCTCAGAGCCTCGCTGAAGATGTAATCTGAATAAATATTAAACAACAGCGGGACAATATGCAGGTCCTATCTTACTCCGGGAAAATGTTTACATATTCTATGTTTCTTCCAACCAGTCTTACAGGAGCTGTTTGGTTCCAATAGAGATTTATAATTATTCTCACTTTTTTTTAATTTTATAAATCTCATATTTGAAAGGAGATTTGAAAAAAAATAGTACGAGGTATCACCAATTTTTTTTATTTCTCAAATGTAGGTATAAAAAAGATTTATTACTTTAAGTTTTAAAAATTATATCGTCCAAATGGTGGCCTTGACGGCCGATACACATTTGAAGACGTTCTTGGAAGGATTTTATTACTCTCACTAACATGTCGGGCGAATTTCCTTCAATTTTTTCTTGAATAGTTTCCTTAGTTGGTCCAAGGGCCGAGGACGATGAATGAAAAAAAGTATCTCGCGTAAGGATATCACTCGTCCCGGGAACATCTCTTGCAAAATTTCAAGCGAACGACATGTTGTATGGGCCGTAATCCCATCTTGCTGAAATCAGAAGTCCTCTAGGTTGTGTTCTTCCCCATATACTTAAATTTTTGGGAGCAGAAAACATATCAACAGGTTGTTGTCTAGTTTCATGTGATTTAAATGTATTTGCAAAACTAAAGGTTTTTTATTATTTTTTTGTAAATAAATGTTTTTGCAAAATGGTTTCTTGTGATTTGCTGTCACAGGCATATCGCACTAAACAAATTCTATTTTTATTAATTACTCTTCATTGGAAAAATGTACAAGTATTATAAGCGATGGATGAGTGTACCTCAGAACAACAGAGAACAAGTAAGTACATTACTTATACTAAAATCCAATTAACAAATTACAATGTGCTATTTTAGATGCGT
>JARJED010023187.1:0-10409 GCA_030264515.1 Sepedophilus sp. GC000190 | reverse complement strand
GTGAGTGGTATGGACAAACATCGGTCCAACTATTTAGAGCTGCAGCGTCGAAGATCCGAATTGCAATGATGATTGCCAACCTCCGATAGGAGACGGCACAATAAGAAGAAGAAGATATATTTTTTTTTTATTTTAATAGTCACTTGAATAATCAGAAACAGCTTCAGTAAGAACACAATCAAATGAAAGCAATTTTTTCTTAAAAAATAAAAAAATTGGTTTGTAATTTATTTATAAGAAGATTTTTGTTGTAATATTTTATTTATACTTACATAATGTTTTTGCAATGCATCACTCAGTTTGAACTCATATTGTCGTTTACGCAAAGCAAAATGGAGATTTGATGGTACATCTGACGTAAGTTGTTTTTCTACATTTTTGTATTTTTCAATATCCACCTTATTTCTTCCTTCAGAAGTTATGTGATCTGACCCGAAGCGACATCTCAAACCAGCATTACACTTACCAAAAGCACGGTAAGTGTAACATGTTTCACCTAATAAAATTTATCAATTATAAAATATTGTTTTGATCATTTTAATAAACAAAAAAGATAAGATATTTTTTTAAATACTAAAAATAAGATTTAGTTTTAATAAAAGTAAAAGTTTATTGTACCTATATCCTTCTTTTTATTCTTCAAATAACTTTCAACATCATGCTCAAACAAGCAATTCTTTCTTGTACAAGTCTTAGGCTCTTCGCCTTCAGACAAATTCATGATTTCACTGCATAATTCATTATATTGTTTCGCACAATAAGTAGGGCCGCGATTTTTATTTTGGCCTTTTAGTTTTTTCTCCTCGCGCTTAAGTTTCTTCTTAGCCGGTTCTGCACCTGCTTCGCTATTGGGATTATCATCTACATTTTCATTTTCCTTGGCATTTTCCAAGTTAGTTTTGTCAGATTCAGACACACATTGCAACTGTACTTCATGTGTAGTTTCGGGTAAAATAAATCTAAAAATATGCCAATTATTGTTAGAACATTTTCAATGTAACTTTAATGCATTTAGAAATTTTCTAATTAGAATACGATGAATTTGAACATTACATCTTAGTTCATGATTCTACAATGTTATTTCTGAATTGAAAAAATCAAATTAACCAGTGTTGAAGCAACTTATTAGTACGGTTCCATCAACACTTGCAGGGCTCAAGAATTGTGTTTACTCGAACCCTGGTATGCGAGGCTATTGAAGAATAAAGCTATAATCTTAAAACCATTCGTATTTTTTTGAAAGGTGTAAAATTATATTGCCCAAAATAAAATGTATATTTCAAACGCAATAAAGAAATCGAGCATATTTGCTTAAATTTTTCAAAACGTTCATACAATTTCGTGGTGTATGTTAAACAAATAAAACACTGAATTTGTCAATAATAATGTGATTTAATGAAATTTATATATTATTAGAGGTTATGTTCTTACTCTGGTTTGATTCTGCATATTCCCGACGATGACATTATATTCTATGCGTGGTCCTAATTGAGTTTGTACTAAATATCGTATTGATTTCTTTATAATTAATAAATGTTAATCAGAACAAATAATTATAATTGTTGTGTTGTGACAGAGCATGCAGAAAATAGGTTATGTCACATTCTTTCCGCTGTCAACGTGTTTATCGTACATATAATAGTATATGTATCAAGTAACTACTAGTGTATATGTTATGATTAGAGCACAGAATTAGAGATAGCAACGCATAGAAAAATAGCGTCAAAATAGCAAAATAGTAAAAGTTGAATATAAAATAGTTCCAGAAAATAAAAATTAAAAAGTAAGGTATTTTTCAGTACAATTTATAAAAACAGCTTTATAAATGACAATTAACGAATTGCATTTTAATGCACAGTATACAAAGTATTACTACTACACAATTAAATCGCGTAAAATAACGCCAAAATTATTTATCTCAAAAATTAAATTCTACTAGCGCCACCTGTGCGTCGGTAGCTAAATTTGAGCATCCATTGAACGAGCTACCAACAATTGTCTTATAGGAAATTAAATATCCCTACAAAAATTATACACACAAAATACATAAACAAACAAGGAATACTGTTAATTTAAGCATTCAAATACTGCAATGAGCAATATAAACAAGTAGATGTAATAATATTTCACATATTAGTTCTAAAAACAATTATGGCACCTATTTTAACTCTAAATATCGTTAATAGATTAATTAAATAAATACTTTTAATTCATTTTTACTAATTTAATTGAGTTTTTATATTAAAATGGCATTTATTTAAGTATGTATTAATTAAAGTCAAAAATTATTTTTATTTAGCGCCATCTATGCAGGATTAGATGAAACGTTAAGTTCAAACATTTTAGCGCTGGCGTCGTTCGTATCGCGCGAAAATATTTTATTAAAAATTTCAGTAATTTAATTATTATTCTATATTTTTCAATAAAACAATTTAATTGAGATTTCTTTTTACTTTTTTTAAATTAAATAGCAAATTAATTCCTATCTATAAAACTCTATGAATTATGATATTTTTGAATTTTCGTAAATAACATATTCATTGATTTTTCAAAACAATGTAATGTAAACTTTATTATATCGATTTTTCTTAGATTTTTAAGGATATCCTTAATTTTTATAACTATTGGCAAACACTTTCTTCTTGAAATCCGTTATTGTAAGTTCTCAAATATTTTCTCGGATTGTTAATGATCCCATTGATTTTTCAAATTATTTTAGATGTGAAATGTTTTCCTGAATTTTCAAACATTTTCATGATTGTCTTCAAGATTTACCCGGCGACTTCTCAGATTTCAAGGATTTGCGTCGATTTTCAAGATTTTTTTTTTATAAATTTTCTAAACGTTTCATTACTTTTTAAAAAGTTCTGTTCTGAAGGATTTTGAAATTTTTTGTAATCTACAGTCAATTATATGTTTCTTTTTTTAATTTAAAAACTTCATTCGTTTTAGAAAGCCCAATTTCAGATTTTCCTAATTTCCAGCTAAACACACAACCACTATGAAATATGGGTTATAAGTGATTTTTTTTAAATCACTAATATTAAGAAAAAAAAATAAAAAAATTTAATAGTCGATTTAAAATTAAATAAAATCATTTGATTTTGAGAAAAAATAAAAAATGCTTGAGTTTTAAAAAGGTGAATTTATAAAATGACTTGATTTTTGTTAAATTATCAAAAACCCTAATTTATTTGTAAATTTTTTTTTTTTTTTAATTTTTATTTTTTTTTATATATTTTTTTTAATTATAATATATATTTTTTTTTAATTTTTTTTTTTTTTTAATAATGAAACATAATGTATATAATGTAATATAAAGAGCAGAAAGACCTATGGTCGATAGCCTATGTGGTAAAAACTACTAAATAAAGATTGATTTTCTTAAAATAATCATTAGAATATTTTTCTTCTTCAATTAAATTATTAAACAAATATAGAACAAAGAAATAATATAGCAAAAATTGAACATAAGAAATTTGCTAAACTTACGATTTTATTAAAATCACTCGTGAGATGATAGATTGAAGAGAAGGATGAGGGCGTGAAGAATTCCAAGAAAGAGAAGAAGTATGGACGCTAAGGAAAATAAGTAGGAAGTAGAGGAGGATGCTAAAGAGCAGGAGGAAGAAGAAGAGGAGGAGACTAAGGAGGAGAAGGAGGAAGAAGAAGAAGAGGACAAAGAGCAGAAAGAGGAAGAAGAAGAGTAGGCTAAGAAGGAGAAGGAGAAAGATGAAGAAACTGATAAGGAGGCAGATGAGAAGGAGAATTAGTTGTACAAAAGATAGTTACTTTCATTATTATTTATCTATTTAAAAGAAGTAGATTTGCAAACAAGTAACTTTTACATGACTAGACTAGTATAAACATTACCGAAGGAAAAGAATTATTTAAGGATAAGAAAGAAATGGAGAAATTTAACCTATACTTAAAAATTAGTTGTCATTTTATTGTCAAAATTTTAAGATAATGTAGCGCCATATAAATTTCCTTTGAAAATTTAGAGTATGGGTAAGTAAAGTCTAAAAAACTCTTAACCAATTGAAGAGTAACGTTGAAAGTTTGCAGAGTTCAGCGAGAGTTTTTATCTGCGCAAGAAGAAGCTGGAAAACTTAGAGGTCCCCACTATCACCGAGCTGAAAGCATCGCAGGGAGAAGATCTGTCCGTT
Organism: Sepedophilus sp. GC000190; assembly: GCA_030264515.1. NCBI lineage: Eukaryota > Metazoa > Arthropoda > Insecta > Coleoptera > Staphylinidae > Sepedophilus > Sepedophilus sp. GC000190. The sequence continues at coordinate 6,240 of JARJED010023187.1, read as the reverse complement.
TTAATATTGGAATTGTGCCCGGAAAGCCTCAAAGAAGACATGTCCATCGATAAAAAGTTGGCGGGTCCAGGCGAAGATCTATGGATCTCACCAAGCGACTTGTTGATACCAAAAGTCGTGCTCAAGCCGCCGCTCACCAATAAGTACATGAAGGCTTTGACGCACGAAGGAATTTTAGGCATGGAGCTTGATATATTTTGTGTGTGCAACTTACTCACAACTTTCTTTGTTAGAAATTGGAGCCGTGATTGAAGAGCGCTTCAGGCACTGGATGGAATTGAATAAGGAGGAGGCGCTGCGCGATCAAGAGGACGTGTTGACGTTCATGTTTGAGAAGGAGAAGGCGCGCGCTCTGAACGAGGCACTTGCTGCGCAACACGAGGTGTACAGGGAGAAGATGGAGGAGCTGGAGGATGACTTCCAGAGGTTGCTCAGCGAGGAGCTCGACAAGCTGGAGCGGCATTTGCGCGAGATCTACGAGCAGGTTTTGGAGGAGAAGATCGTGGCTATGTTGGAGGAGCAAGAGACGTACTGGTTGGATAAGATTGACGATGCCGTCAGTGAAGTTGTTGAAACGTTGACGAAGAAATTCTTGAAGGATCTGAATGCGCAGGAGCAACAGCTGACGGAAATGTTTAAGATGAAATTAGAGTATGGGACAACAAATATTAAGTAGAAGTAGTTGTAACAAATAGTACTACAAAACTGCAAACATAACAACAACCAAAAAACAACACGCAGCAACCTAAACTTAACCCTTAACATTTACTCTCTTTTTCCCACTTCGTCTTCTCTTCTTCTCCATTCCTTCTTCCTCACTTCTTCCGGCAGGTCATCATTTAAGAAAATCTCCATCAATCTCAGCATTTCCTTCTGTTTTAGGATTTCCATCTTCAGTAATACTTTACTCGGCCCTATCGCTATCAGCTTCTTTGGCACGGCTTTTACCTTCATGCTCTCCATCCAGATGCTTACATCCCCGTACTTCACTCCCGACTCTTTGTTCGTTCCTATCGCCATACAATTCCTCCCTTCCATTTGCCTCTTCTTTCGTATATTTCTAATAGTGAAGTGAATATATTTTATTTTAGGGGTCAAGCTGAAAGATACCAGAACATGATGCAACTCAACGAGGACGTCTACAACACGATGCTCAAACAGCTCAAGCACAATCTGCAATGCAACAACATAGCCAACCTCATGTACGTCATGTGCCTCGAACGCAGGAAGAGTCTGTTGGAGCACCAGCAGGTCATCGCTTGGTACGACGGCATCATCAAAGATCTTAACGGCCAAGCCGAGCGCCAGAACCAAGAAATCAAGCGGCTCACCAAGGAGCGCGACTTGAAGGACCGCCACTGCACTATCCGCGATGAATGCCTGGCGAACGTCATATGCCACTTCCAGAAGTTCATCAATTTCGCACTGAGATCCACGCCGACACAAGCCGAGTTCCTACTGAACGTACGCGAGATGATGAAGTTCGAGCTGGAAACGGCCGAGGCGGCCGTGAAGGAGCACCCGGTGCACCAGATAATGCCGTGGGCGACGTATTCGCAGGAGACCGTGCGTCATGATCCAAATGAAAATGTGTTGAACGATTACCATGACTGCCTCAACGAGATGAGGAAGCCGTTGTATCTGACCGATTCGGAGATGTCGCTGCATGCGTTTACGTACAAGAAGCATTTGTATGTCAGGGAGGATTTCAGGAATAAGGTGTCTGCTGGTTACCCGGTTCGTGCAGATAGTAGAATTTGGAATAGTGACGTTGAACATTTGGTTCAGATATTGAAGCATATAGCAGAGCCAAGCTTGCAGGGTTCAATTGTAAGCAGTGTCGATAGGTACGATTGATTTTTTTTTATATTTAACTGACATAACCAATCGATGGTTTGTTGAGGTAATAATTACTTTGTTTGTTATTAGAAGATCACACGCATCAAGGCCATCATCCGTCCATTTCGATCGATTCGATTCAGCTTCAGTAGATCCAACCGTCGGTTTGTTGGCCACTCAAGACTCGGTGATACTACAAAAATCGCACTTATCCACGATCGACGAGCTGCAAGAGATGCCGATTTGCGAAAGCTCCCGCGTTCCGCTGCTGGGCGCGCCCGATTCACTGACCATCATCAAGAACGTGAGCCTCGCCGGAACGGGCGGACGTGGCGTAGTCGACGATCAGGACGACGACCTCCTCTTCTACGACGCCTCGAAGGTGATCCAGATCTGCAAATCGGAGTTGCACCCCACCGACAACGAGAACCGGCATTCCACCATAACGCTGCAGCTCAGCCGGATGCACTCGGAAGGGCTGACGCCGGCGGCGGCCATAGCGCTCACTGCGAGCAAGAAAAAAGTCGGCAACTGGAAGGACAATGAGAAACCGGCTAAGCGCAGTCACAGCAAGAAGATGGAAGCGGCCGGCGATAAGATTTCCAAGATGAGCATGCATCGCGACAGCTTGGATCTGATACGCACGTCCATCAATTACGAGCCGACGCACAGGAAGCTGAAGGATCTGCTGGTGGCCGTCGACGTTAAGGAGAACAGGTTCTCGCAGTTCATCAAGATACCGCAGGAGGGTAAGCCGGTGGACGTGGATTTCTCGCATGTGGCCAGAACGTATTGCGGCGGGCTTTGCAAGCCAATGGAGGAGGTTGCTAAGAAGAAGAGGGACGATGTGAATGAAAGGGATAATTTCTTGACGAAGCCGGGAGCTGCCAAGATAGTCAGCAATTGTTTCGACGAGAAAGGCGAGGTTGTTGCTAACAGCAGCCATAGCTCTCGCGTGTATTCGCATAATGTGCATTCCTACTTGGATATGCTGAAGAAAAATGACAGTTTAATAAGGATTTTCACTGGTTGTACGCAGTAGATTTTCATTTTTTTTGTATTTGTTTGTTTTGTTTTCTCATTTACTTTCATTATTATAAGTCATAATATGTATAATTTGTTTACATTACAAATCCAGTGTTACTGGGAACAGAGGGGTGGTGTTACTTGGGGAGGGGGTACGGATACTCGATGAAAGGAGAAATGGGGATACCCGGAGAGGGTGGTGTAGGGATATAGGGCGAGGAGAGTTGACAATACTCTGAGAGAGAGGGAATGGGGATATCCGAGAAGGGTGGTGTATAGATTCTTGAAGAGGGAATTTGGGAATACTCAGGGAGGAAGGTTGCGACACTTGAGAAGAGATGGAATTCGTATATCCCGGAAAGAGCGTGTGGGGACACTCCGGGAAAAGTCATACCTGAGAACGAAGATTTGAGATACCGAGGAAGAGGGTAAGGTTAACCTAGAAAGATACGGTAAAATATTCTAGGGAGGAGGGTATGGGGAAACCCGGGGAGGAGAGTGTAGCGATACCAGAGGAGGGGAATTTTAGATACCGAATTAAGGGATATTCGAGGATGATAAATATAAATAGCTGGAAAAGGTGGTGAATAGATCCCCAAATAATGGAGTTGGCAGGGAGGAAGGTGCGATAGTCGAGAAGGGGAGGAATTGGGGTATCTCGGAAAGACTGTGTGGGGATACTCCGGGAAAAGTAATAGCCGAGAACGAAGATTGGAAACACCGAGGAAGGGGGTACGGTTACCCTAGGAATAGAGGGTACAATTGTTTGGGAAGGAGGTTATGGGATTACTCGGGAAGGAAAGTGTGGGAATACCCAGGGAGGACAGTGCGCGGATACTCGAGGAGGAGAGTGTAGGAATACCCAGGGAGAAGAGTGTGGGTACCCGACAAGAGGGATTGGGAATATCGGGTAAGAAGGTAAGAGAAGAGTGAAAATATGTAGGGAATGCGTCTCGCATGCCCCCGCGCCATCGTCGTTTAGCCGTTGTCATAGTAACAATAGAATAATCATCGATAAGATATGCCCACATAGACATACAGATGTGCATGGCTGCAGCGTTGTTAGATTCGATACCTTGCACACATCTCCGTTAGCAGTGGTTTCACTCACGGCACTTCCAACTCATCCTGTCACAAGCCGGATATGTCAACGATGTCCCAACCAGATTCGGGATGTGCGAATGCAGGCCGGTCACAACCCCCATGGCGGTTAACACGAGGCTGGCGAAGCCCACCGAGGCATCGGGCAACCGGGACAACGAGGAACCCTTTCCCTATGGAGAACTGGTGGGATCATTGATGTACGCGGCCCAGGTGACCAGGCCAGACATCGCTGTAAGTGTGCTGGCCCAGTTCAGCGACAACCCCGGCCGGGAGCACTGGACGGCAGCAAAGCGCGTGCTGGGGTACCTCCGAGGGACCACGTCCGCCGCATTGACGTTCAGGGGGAGTCCCAAACCCCTAAAAGAATACGTTGATGCAGATTGGGGACGTTGCCCCATCGGCCGTCGTTCGTACACCGGGTCCGTCTTTGTCTTATGCGGCGCGGCTGTGTCCTGGGAAGCCAGGAAACAACGGACTGTCGCCCTGTCGTCAACAGAGGCGGAATACATGGCCGCGAAAGAGGCGATCCACCTCATCACCGACCTTCGCGAGCTAGGGTTTACGGGGCCGGCTAAAGCCCTGATCCTCAACGATAACAGGGGAGCCGGAAAACTGGTGGAGAATACAGTCTTCCAAGCCAGATCCAAACACATAGACATCCGGCACCATTTCATAACGGAGGCGGTGAAGATTCACCCGATCGAGATGTTGTTCCTGCCTTCGGAGGACATGATTACGGACGCGCTTACAAAGAGCCTGCCAGCCCCCCAAGGCCGGGACGTGTTTAGGGAGGAAAGTGTAGTGATACCAGAGAAGGGGAATTGTGCATACCGAGCTAAGGGATATTGGAGAAGGAGAAATAGAAATAAAAATAGCTGGGAAAGGTAGTGTAGCGATACCCGAAGAGGAGAGTTGCGAATATTCAGGGAGGATGGTTGCGGTACTCCAAAAAGGAATAAATTAGGATATCGCGGAAGGAGCATGTGGCGATACTCCGGGAAAAGTAATACCCTAGAATGAAGATTGAATATACCGAGTAAGGGAATACGGTTAACTTAGGAAGAGAGGGTAAAATTGTCTAGGAAGGAGGGGATGGGGGCATCCGGGGAGGTGGTTATGGGTGTAACCGGGGAAGACAGTGTGAGAATGCCAAGGAAGGACAGTGTGCGGCTACCCTAGGAGGAGAGTGTAGGGATACCCGGGGAGGAGAGTGTAGGGACACACGACAAGACATATTGGGGATACCGGGTAAGAAGATTAGGGATACTCGAAATGGAGAGAGTGAAAATAGTTATCCAGGAGGGCGTAAAGATACCTTGGAAGGAGGTTGTGGGGAGTGACTCGGGAGAAAAGTGGAGGAGACTGTGCAGATTCCCGGAAAGGAGAATGTAGGGATGTTGGGAGAGGAGAGTTTAGCGATACCAGAGAAGGGGAATTGTGAATACCGACGAAAGGAATACTTGAAGAGGAGAAGCTGAAAATAGCTTGGAAAAAGTTTGTGGAGATGCCCGGGGACGGGGGCATGGGGGATATAAATGGAGGTGAGCATGGTGATAACCGAGGAGGAGAGTGTACGGACACCCGAGAAGGGCAATTGGGGATACCAAAGAAAATAGTGGAACACCTGAGAAGGAGATGGTGAAAATAACTGGAGAGGTGGTGAGGATACTCACTGAGGTGGTGGGGATATCCGGGGATGGAGAGTGGATATACCCGGGGAACTAATGTGGAGATACCAGGGAAGGAGAATGGGGAGGGGACTTTCTGATTGGCTGCATAAAAAGAAAAAAAAAAGAATCTGGATTCAACACTTTTACAATACAATGATCGTATGGTATTACGCTAATAAGGTAATGAGCGATTTAGTACTATAAGGGCGTGCGCTAATAGATTTGTTAGATTAAGAACCGATTAATGAGAAATATGTAGATTTATGTGACGATAATGTTTGAGGGTGGGGATCAAATAGGTAGTTATTGGAGTACACGGCGAAGAGAGCGTTGGCATACCCAGAGAGGATAGTCTGCGGGTACCCAGGGAGGAGAGTGTAGGGACACCCGAGAAGACAGTCGCACAACAAGAAACTATCGCATAGCCTACCCTTCTCAATTCCGACTCTCACCTCCACGAAGCCTCCAGATATGAGCTAACCAACCCGAATGGATGGTCGGCTCAGGGCGAACGAGAGCGGGAGAAATGGTTCTCCGATCATCGGGGGGTTGGGGGTGGGGCCAACGACCCCCACACCATAAAACAACCAAGTTACGAAAC
>JARJED010021342.1:0-11246 GCA_030264515.1 Sepedophilus sp. GC000190 | reverse complement strand
TCCATTGAAAATCGTGACATCGGTCGATGGTGCCTAGATAGCGGCTGCACGACGCACCTGTGCAGAGATCGTCGCCTCCTCATGAACCCTCGTGCAACCGAAGGATCGGTCAAACTGACCAATGATACGACCGCCGAGGTCACGGCCAAATGAGACGTCGAGCTCGTGGCCGCCATCGATCGACGCAGCAAGATCTTCACACAGCAAGACACGACGTTGGTGCCGAACCTGCGAACGAACCTATTGTCAGTCTCAAAAATCGTCGATAGAGGCCACACCGTCGTGTTTACTAAGACGAAGGCACTGGTAAAGAACTGGAAGGACGAGATAGAGTTCGTCGTAGACAGAGAAGGTGACCTGTTTTTCGTACGTGGCACCCCGATGCTTGCACACTTGGCTCAAGAGGACCGAGATAAGACCTACGAGTGCCATTCTCGCTTGGTTCACTTAAACTTGAAGGACATGTGCGTGATGAAAATGAATCAGACGTGACGCGTCTGGATTTTAACTCCACCTCAAGATCACTCCAATGCAACGTGTGCGCCACAAGTAAGATGTTCAGACAGCGGGCGTCCGGGATCTTAGAAGTCGTACATACGGGTATCTGCGGACCCATGAGCACGCGAACGCACGGCGAAGCGAGGTATCTCCTGACATTCATCGACAGAACTACAGTTGATGGACGGAAATTAACGTAATTAGACACAAGTCGGAGGTATGCACCAAGTTTGTCGAATTCAAACAGTTCGCCGAGAATAAAACCGGAAGAAGAAACCAGTGTCTACAGTCCGACAACTGCACGGAGTACATCAACGGTGACATGGACAGGATCTTAAAGCACTCGGGGATACGGCGCCTTACACCCCGCAACAAAACTGAGTCGCCGAATGGAAGAATCGGACACTAATCGAGTCTGCGCGCACCGGACTGCCAAGATCCTTCTGGGGTGAGGCCGTGGCTACAGCAAACTATGTCAGAAACCTCTGCATCACGAATCCATTGACTGAGAAGACGCCGTACGACATTTGGATGGGCCACAAGCCAATCTACGCCAGTTGAGAACCTTTGGCACAAAGGTCTTCTTCTTGGACAAAACATCACTGGGAGTTCCAGGCATCCTCGTAGTCTATTCCCTAACATCGAAAGCCTGTAGGATATGGGATGCGGCGGAAAAGAAAATCCGCGTGACGCGGGACGTGAAGTTAACATCTGAGTTTTCGAAAGCGGCCGACGTCCATAAGAATCTATCTTAGCGTGACGTAGATCTAGTTGCACAGCGTCCCGATCCGGAAAGGATTGAAAACGTCCCGGATAACAACAGCTCCGAGGATGATGCCGAAAACCACCCGTTCGTCCCAAATACTCCGACCCGAATGCGCGGAAGACCTGGAAAGCCCAGGTGTGAGATGACGTCCGACGCGGCAGACCACGCAAAAGGCCACCGACAGCTCCGAATATCATTCCGAATGCCGACGGACCCGAAGACTCGGTCAACCGGGCAGCCTGGCAAGATACGGAGGCCCGAACCGGGACGAGTTGAAGGAGGCGATACACTCCGAAATACGAAGTCTAGTCTTAAACGACATATTCGACCTCGTTGGCCGGTCGACGTTGATGACTCTAGTGAAATGCCGCACCATACTCAGGAATAAGTATGAAACGGAAGGTGAAATAACACGAAGGAAGGCCCGAGTCGTAGCAAAGGGATTCACCCAACGACGCGGTACAGGCTTATATGAGATGTTTGCTCCAGTCACGCGACTTAGTTCGCTGAGATTACTAATGGCACTTGTAGCCAAGCGCTACCTTAAAATCTCACAGATCGGCGTGGAGACAGTATATTCATATACCGAAGATCTCAAGAGAAGACCCCGATCCGTCCGTATTGGCTCGAGTACAACGGCTGTCGGAGAAACTGCAGCGGAACCAAGTATGCCGATTGAATAAAGCGCTATATGGCCTAGGACAGGCAGGTCGCCAGTGGCATATTAAGTTAAATGGCGCCTTGAGGACCATCGGCCTCACCCCCACCAACTTCTACACGTGCGTCTACACAAGAAAATATAAATCGACATTCGTATTTGTATATGTAAATGACATGTTGATATTTTTGAATACCGAGAAAATTGACAAAATGGTCAAGAAAGGGTTCGCCAAACAATTCCGGATAAAAGACCTCGGAGAGGACAACTTCTGCTTCGGAATCAAGATTGATACCTCCAGGGGGGTGGTTACCTTATCACAAGCTGGATATATCAACGACATCCTAAACAGATTTTGGATGACCGATTGCAAACCGGCCGGAACCCCCATGACGGTCGGCGCGAAGCTGACGGAATCCATCGAGGCCCCGGGTGATCCGGAGAGCGACGAGCCCTTTCCCTACTGGGAGCTGGTCGGATCGTTAATGTACGCGGCCCAGGGGACCAGACCGGACATCGCCCACGCGGTCAATGTGCTGGCCATTTTGGCGCAAATCCCGGCCGGATGCACTGGACGGTGGCGAAGCGCGTCTTCAGGTACCTCCGCGGGACAACAGACGCGGCCCTGACATTCAAGGGTAGTTGCGAACCCCTAAAAGGGTATTTCGATGCGGACTGGGGAAACTGCCGCATAGACCGTCGATCATACACCGGATCCGTTTTCATTTTGAGCGGTGCGGCTAGGTCGTAGGAGGCCAGGAAATAGCGGACCGTTGCCCTGTCGTCTACAGAAGCGAAGTACATGACCATAACCGACGCCGCGAAAGAGGCGATCCATCTCATCGCCGGACTTCTCGAGCTAGGGTAACCAGGGCTGGCCAGGGCCCTGATCCTTAATGATAACAAGGGAGCCGGAAAGTTGGCTGAGAATACGGTTTTCCATGAGAGATCAAAACCTATAGACATCCGGCACCACTTTATAAGAGAGGTCCTGAAAACCCATCTGATTGAGCTGTCGTTCTAGCCCTCAGAGGAGATGATTGAGGACGCGCTCACGAAGAGCTTGCCCGCCCCCAAGGACGGGAAGTGCTCGGACTCCGCTGAACCGACACGCGACTGTGCTTCGCCGAGGGGGAGTGTGGCCGACAAAAAAAGGGATACATGGTGTGGAACGTTATGCTCACCCTGCCACTAGAACCTCACCCACGATACTTCCATCCAAACCCTACAGAACGTTTAATGCTTGCAACGTTGCAAAAAATGTGCAACATTTCCATTTTTAATTTGAATGTAAATATGCCATGTGGCGTGTCTAATTTAATGATTTTTTGTTTGGAATGCAGATTTGATATATATTTTTAAAAATACAGTGTTGCCATATTTTTTCATTATTGCAATTTTACGTTTTCTTGAAAAAAAGATTTTGAAGGAGTGTTTTTTATTAAAATTTGATTCTGATTATTAAATAAGTATTTCACGTAAAATTAGTGCAAAGTTGCGCAAATGGCAACGTTGCAAATTTGAGATTCAATAGAAAATACGGCTTGTGGAGTATCTAATTGCATGACTTTTGATTTACAATTTAAATTAGACTAGTTTGAGTTGATTGATTGACTGAAGCTTGCAATACTGCAACCTAGAGTATATACACAACCAAAAATAACTGGAAGTGGCGCTATTACTGATACAAATTTACTACTACTCAGTTGGCAAACTTAACAATAATTGCAATACTTCTTGTTCATCTTTGATTTGAATGAACTACAGCAGATCTATTAGCAGTACTCTACTTTAAGTATTATCTCAGATGAACTAATTATAATAAATTTGTTTTACATAAAATTAGTTTTATTTCTTTTAATTTTAAAGCTCCAAAACCAATCTTTAAGTAATTAGTATATCTCTACCTTGCACACAATACTTCCTGCCATTAATCCGAATTTAATTCGAATCCCCCGGAGGGCGATTAAGCGCCTCACATTTACAAATCGCACTATGGCACTCCGCTTTTATCGGAGCGAACAATTTATTTTTTTATATATTTTTTGGGGCGAAAAGCAGCAAGATCACAATGCTAGGGCTGCAGTTTTAATGACGCATTCAGCCCTACTCGCAGAAAATCTATAGGTAATTAAAGACGCGTTAGTTGATTAAACCGTTGGGCTTATTTTCGCCCAATAATTAATTATGTTATCCCGGAGGATTCGGCGAAGGGTCTCCAAAGATCCTAATCTGGCAGGAAGTACGTCATATTCAGCTCCCATTCATTTCGTCAGATTAATTAATTACGATCGGGATAGCCCCCCCTTTTACCCCCAACATTCAACCTACATAGAAAAGGTAGCATCTACTACCTCCCCCTCAGAGCTCGTTGTTGTTAATTTTTATTAATGGTTCCAAGAAAGATATATGATGATGCACAGACGTCTGGAAAATATGATTTTGTGTTTTGTGTATTTCGAATTATATTATTATATCGCAGTATTGTATAATGCGGATTTATGGAGTACGTTCTTGGTTTGAATTAGGATCCGGAGTTTTATGGAAGTTCGTAACTCGATTATAGCCGCGGCGGATCTTATACAATATTTCATGCAATGACAGAACTAGCGAGGAGCTGCCAGGGGGGAAAACTTGCAGCAGGAAAACAGCGCCCGGGCGTCATTTGTTATAATAAGTTCCAATTTTCTTATTTAATACGGCAATTTGACCGCGAGCGATGCAAACTAGGAATATATCAATGCAGAGGAGCTTTAAGACTTACTGGATTTAAAGTGCATTTCCTTCTGCAATGGAGTAGTACTTCCTTATTTATAATATTATTTATTGTATTTCTTTTAATAACATTACTGTTTTTAATCATATCAATAAATTTCATTATCACAAAATGTTTATGTCAAAGAAAAATTCAAAATACACATAAATAATGCTACATCCCATTTTTTAAATAGGGCTTGCTTAAAATCTGTAAGGTTAAGCCTAAACATTTGCACCCAAAAAACGTGCGTGCTATTAAAAAAAAAATTGTTGCAACATTGCATTTTTATTTATTTTCACCAAATTCGTAATTCAAATGGAAAGTCATTTAATTGGATACCCCACATGCCATATATTAAAATAAATACAAAATGGCAACATTGCAAAAAAATAACTCAAAAACGCAATCCAAACAAAACTTAATGCAATTAGATACCCCAAGTAGCATATTTTTAAATCAGCAATACTCCAATTTTTAATATTCTAAATAAATATTTACAATCCAAACAAAAATAAAATTAATACAAAATGGCATCCTCACAAAGAAATATACAGCGCTGCATTTTTTTTATATTGCAAGTAGAAATCGCAATCCAAACATAAAATCATTAAATTAGGTACCCCACATGCTGTATTTTCAAATAAACATAAAATTGCAACGTCGCAAAATAATCGGCAACAACGCATTTTTCAATAAATTAACTAAAACTCGTAAACCAAACAAAAATTCATGCAATTAGATACCCCACATGCCACATTTCCCATTAAATCGAAAAATGGCAACATCGCAATGTTTTTAAACGTTGCATTTATTAAAAAATTAAATTTATTTAATCTTTTAGAAATTATATCGACATAATAAACAGGCTACATTCCATCAGTTTAATGAAAACGTAGTAATTTTCATAAAATGGCAACACCGTATTTTAAAACAATTTTGTTACAGAATGATTGCCCCAAAAATGTGCTGCAGTTTGAGCACAAACACGATATAGCTGCGTTGACAGATGCGCGAGTTATTCAAGATTTAAATTCCAAGATGGCCGCCCATAGGAACCAAAAAAAATGCGCCATATTGGCAGAAAATCGGCCATATTGGAAGAAAATCCACCATTTTGGATTTTATAAAAAACTGTTTTAATATTTTTTATAATGATCTCTAGTTATGCGAAATATAGCATGTTTGGTATCAAAAGAAAGCTCATGAGTAGATCTATACGAAGCAGTAATTAGTTTTCTTATAAAGTTATTTACAACTGCACTAGGTCATCAAATGTAATGTAGCATCTAAATAAAATATGATAGGCGAAGAATATATTAACAAAATATTATGAACAATGTTTTATATTTACACATAAAACTAAAGCATTATGAAATGATTAAGAAAAATATATATTTTGGAAAGTATTTCGTTTCTTCTTCAGAATTATTATACTAATTAATTACGAATTATTTGACAGATAACTTCAAAATAATTACAATTACCAAAAAAATGTGAACTAATTTTCTATTCAACTTCTGGCGTTTTCTCTTCTTTTTCTTGCTTAATCGCGAATTAATTAGTAATTCGCATAATTGAATCTACACGAGACATAGTTAATTGTGTGCATTTTAAAATTCCCCCAGCGATCATGTTTTTGCTTCCCTCTTCTCCTCAGTTCTCGCGTTCAAAACTCCAGAGTTTCCCTTATCGCGAAAAACTCTCCTCTCTCTTGCAAATTGAGGCCGCGGCACCAGAAAGAAAAAAGAAACTGCGAAAAACCCTTTCCTTTCCCACTACCGAGAGTGGAAATCTGGAAATCATATCGCAATAATGGCCCGGGTAGTTTCGGTGGGACGTTTTCTACGAAACTACATTCATTATGCAGCTCTGGGGCGAATATTTTTCATTATATATCTTTTTCTGCATCCACGGAGGATTTCTGTTTTATTGCGATTACTGCAAAAATATTCTAGCTTTATAAGAATGATTTTTGCTGTGGAATTTAGCTCTTACTGTGTAATTAATTTATTTATGAATGCATAGCTCTCGGAATTATCGGATTACATAAACAAAGGGCAATTTAGTATTCAATTTGCCTCGGATATTTACAGAAATAACTTTTGCGCGATTGGGCTCGCTTTACTACTCCCCGTAACTCGTTGTAAAATTATTAAAAGTGAACTGCTGCTGGTACTTAATTTTATTTGAATTCTAAATGGCAGCAGCTTTTAAACTTTTCTGTTTATACACCTACTCTACGCTTTCTTTGTAGATATCCAGTATTTTCAGTTAGATAATATGACAAATCTGGATGTTTTGTTTTGTTGCTAGTGCAGGAAATGTTAAGTCCAAAACTAAAAAAATATATTTGTGCGTTATGTGAGATATACAGTGAAGGGCAAAAGTTATAGACCAATGCAGATAGTGTTAACTAGTTAAACAAGTGGTATTGCTAGTGCATAGTGGATTGAGTCAAGCACTCATGATATAACACATTCCCAAAATATTTTTTCTCAAAACAGTTGTGTTGGGACTTAACAGATACAGCATTAAGTCAACCACTCATGACATAACACATTCCCAAAATATTTGTTTCTCAAAACAGTATTGTTGGGACTTAACAGATTCTGCACTAGCAACACAGATATATCAAAAACACTAACTTTCCAAGAATATCAATAAATATTTTACCCAAACAATGAGACAAATACATCTAAAGAATATCAATCATTACCAGAAACAACAACTCAGAACAGTTTAAATCGAAATTACAAAATCGCACCCCGGACTCGCTAAGAATAAAGGCTTTCCCAGGACTGTGAGGGTTTTAAAACGGATCTCCGCCGAAGGGTTGACATCGGAGAAGAGTAGAAGCATGTCCACTGATCGCATGACATCACTACTCACTACACATAGTGGATATCGACCGCACACACATACACACACAGCGAGGGACCAACACCAACCCGCACTTCTCACCCCCACATTAAGCTATTAACGGGCTCTGATCAATTATCCGCTTATTCCACATCACACCCGCACCCTTAACAATCCCATCGATTTCACGATTGGACTGCAGATTTATATAATAACGTATTTAGGATGTCTGCGTGTGACGGAAATCGGAATGTTTAATTACCTGCGTTCTGTCTGTATGTGTGTGCGTGTTGTATATACAATTCACCCTCTTGAGGGATTATATTGCCACTTGATATTCGATTTGGAATTTTTACAATTTTTTTTTATATTGCAAAGAGCCAAGATGGTTTAATTAATTTTTTGTATTATTGTAATGAGAAAATACCTCCACGTAAAAAATATTGCGTTTTTCATATTAAAAAATAAATAAATTAAGGAAATATAATTCATATTTCACATACCTTTATAAATATTTATAATTATATTAAAGTAAAATAAATATTCTTTGCTAAAAAATTACATAGGATTTTTTTTTAAATTTATTTTAAAATTATTTTTTTTTTATAATTATAATTTAACTTAAAACTGCATATCTTGAGTATAAATATATTAAATGGTTTTGTTTTTGAAGCACAAATTAGCAATGATGATTTTTATTGAAAATTGAAACATTTGGGTAAATTTCAAAATTTTGAAAAAAATATTTAGAAAAATAATTTTACAATCATTCTAATTTTAGCTAAAATCTACATGTGTGAAACATATATTCTGCAAATTTCATTAAATAATTCTATTTAGTTTGTATTTTACAGCGTACAATAGATTTTTTTAATTGCAAAACGTAGCAGGATTTTTTTTTTTTTAATATTTATTATTTGAATTTTGCAACTTTGATATTTTTACCTCAAAAGTGCATCCATTATGCATATTCTATGAAAATTTCAGCATTGCCTCCATGGCTGTAGTTTCGGTAGCTATAAAGTAGGTGTAAACTTTAAACCAATAAATATTTTTAAATGAAATTTGCTTACAAAATATATGAGACACGCAGTTTGGAGCTAAAAATGTCGAAATTGCCAAAATCTTTTTCTAAATATTTTTTTCAAAACTTTTAATTAAAAAAAATCATTACCGCTATTTTATGTTGTAGAAATCAAACCAATTGACATTTTTAAGGAAAGTTTCTCTTAGCATATAGTACATAAACCGTTTTAAGTTAAAAATATAAAAATTGCAAAATTTAACTTTTAAGTTTTTCTTATTTTTTTTTTAATATTGCGCAATATTGTGCAATTTTTGAATGGAAACAATAAAACGAGCCATACTTCATACTTCAATTGAACAAAATAACAAGTGTATGCATCAGTACATTTATTCAACAATCAGCAAACGCAAGCAATGCACGTGCCCGGCGACAATACCCACTTTTGTATACACCAAACCCCTATCGAACAAGTTAATCATAAATGACAGTTTCAATGCAGACATCAATAATCTATCTATGGCCATTGTTGAGCAACTCCATAATAAATGACTCCTGCGGCCGTTGACGTGCACCAGCAGTAACTAAAAACTCTTCCTTATAATACGCGAAGGACACAAATTGAAATTAACGATAGAGCTCCGTTATCAAAATTTCGCCTTAATGAGCAGTAAGTGAATGTTGTACGTATTAAATTCATATATATTTAATTACGGGGTCGTTCGGGGGTGCCGCGAAGAAGAAGAGAAGGAAGTGTCCCCTATATATTCCCCGCGGAACAGCCCCTAACTTCGCCGGAGTTAAGCAACTTTAAGAAGACCCCGGTATCCTTATAAAACTTGCTAGGCTGTTAAGACTTTGTACTTTGTTAAAAAAGAGTAGCCCCGGAGACTCATTTCGTTAGCAGCAAATTCAAAACAGAATGTAATTACTGCGTATAAATGGATGCGGGAATTATTGTGTTTCCTTTCAGGGCTTCGGCCCTTTTTTTTACTTCTTCTTCACTTAGTTCGCTCGCGCGATACCTCGCGAGGTCAGGGTTTTTAATTATAATTTTCTTGTAATTGAAATGTAAGACGTTATAATTAACTATTAACGGTTCATGCATTGCGCGGCGTAACAGCTCCTTTTATATACTTTTATTTTTTGCATAGAAAACGTTAAAATTAAAAATTATTCTGTAATTTAGCTTTTGTAAAGAAAGTTAAAACTGTAGAGTTTTTTTTTTCATCAAGCGTTACTGACGGGAATTGTCTTAATTGTAAATTCACAAAAAAAGGAGCTCCTTCTGCTGTAATGAATACTAGCAGTTAAATTTTTTTCGTTTAAAATATTTCATATGAAATTTGTACACAATATGGGCAAGAAATGTAGTTTTAATAGGAATTTATAAAAAAATTAAAAATTAATAACTATATATTTTTTTTTTAATATTGTGCAATATTTCGCAATATTCTGCAATCTGTAAAATGTAATCCAATTAATATTTTTAATTAAATTTGAACACTATATGCTTAATACATGCAATTTTAAGCTAAAATCATAAAAATTGTAAAAAAGAAAATTTGAATTTCGGTGATTTTTTGGTTATTTTTAATAAAAATTGTAATCGCTATTTTGTGCTGCAAAAGCCGATTTTTTTAATTAAATCTGCACAAATTATACTGAAAACATTAAGTTTAAAGCAAAAAATATTTAAGTTGCAACAATTAATTTCTATATATTTTCTTTTAAATTTTGCTCTCGCGCTAATTTTTGAAATTTTTAATAGAAACTGTGCTACTTTATGCTGTAAAATACAAACCAATTAATATTTTATCATGAAAATTGCACACAATACATTTTATATTCGCAGTTTAAAGATTAAATTTTAAAAGCTCTAAAATTAAATTTCTAAGTATTTTTAAACAATTTTGAATTTTTATTCTTTCTGTAAAATAAAAATCAATGAATATTTTGTCAAGGAAATTACACACAACATAAAAAATACATGCTGTGTTAGCTAAAATGATAAAAATTTAAAAAAATATATAATTTTTAAATCTTGCTAAAATTTTTATAATTTTTAATAAAAACCGTAATCGTTACTTTATGTTGTAAAATGCAAACCAATTATAATTATTTAACGAAATTTCCGCGCAATATTTTAAGACATACAGTATTAAGGTGCGACCAGACCAGCGCGATTTTCCGCGAATAGTGGCGAAAGCGACTTTGCCGCGAAAATAAAATTTAAATTGTGCCCATACCGAAACGTATGGAAAAACACTGAAAACGCGAAAAAAACGTTTCGGCATGAGCACAAATTTGAATTTAATTTACGCGCCAAAGTCGCTTTCGCCACTATTCACGAAAATCGCGCCGTTCTGGCCACACCTTTATGCAACAAATGACAAAGTTACAAAAATTCATTAATAATTTTTACATTATCATACGAGAGTATGATAAGGTATTGGTTTCGTGAAAAGAAAAGTTTTTCAAAAATTGATGGAAATGCACCTTTTGGGGTCCCCTGAACACGTTTTGACTATTTACAAAAAATGTCTGTGTGTATGTATGTATGTAGTATGTATGTATGTATGTATGTATTTTTTTTGTCGCGCATTTTCTCAAAAACTACTGAAAATTTTTGAATGAAATTTTGTATGTAGGCATTATTTGATGGGGAAAGAAGTTGAAAAGC
>JARJED010021221.1:0-12683 GCA_030264515.1 Sepedophilus sp. GC000190 | reverse complement strand
CAATATGATAATTAGTGAGTCACACATATCCATAAAAAGCACTCACTATTGGTAATGTAAAAGATATGCATGCTGTTAATGCTTGGGAATTTCATTTATACTTAATATATTTGGTTGGCTGACTCACGTCTGTGTTATTAAGAAAATTGTAATCATAAATCAGCAAGACTGAAATAAAATTATAAAAAAAAAATATATATTTTCAGAAACTGTATTAAATATGTATACATATGTATCAAAATTGCTATAAAATATGTGAAAATCAATAGGACAATGTAAAAATTTCAAAGAATTTGAATTAATTTAATAAAATTTCAATGATTTTTGTGGAAATTTTAACATTTCAAATAATTTTAATAAACTGTAACACAATAAATTTTGAATAAATCTCAATTTCATGTAATTATCGCGTTTGAAACAAATGTGAGATTGCAAAAATGTTTAAATAAAGCTTTTTTAGTTAATAGTGTACATTGAATTTTAAGAATTATGTTTAAGCAACAACAAAGTTATATATTATTGCACTTGCACTTCCTACACTTGATTGTAACATTGCAATGTTGTTTGTACGAGAGCAAATGGCAATTTGAATAAGACATTGGAAGTAAAAAGCCATTTCCTGGTTTATAAATATTTCTCTGCCGCAGCAATTATTCCGCAGGTGAATATAATAAAATGCTAATCAGCTTTGCATATATGAGCTAAGGCAGATTATACAATCATTGATCCATTTTTTCTCACACACGAGCGTAATTATTAATGATCAGCGCGCACGTTCAACTGCATGTGATTGTTTGTGTTATTGGCATTATTGTTAGCAACAATTTCCTTCCTTGCGTAACAGCCCGCGATAGATGAAGGTGCAACCAGTTCCGTCCTTGATGATATAACTCATAAAATATGTCGCATAAAATATTCCTTCCTTTTTCTATAGGTTTTTTTTTTAAATTTCATATTAATCTCGAAGAACAGGAAATTGCGTTCTCATATTATTAATAATTGTATTATGCATTTTATGCAAATTGCATCAGAAATATGTATAGTTCTCGCAATTTAAGTTGGGCTGTCTAGACGAGAACAAACAATCGTTAGTCGTAGCAGTTGACTTTCCTCTGACTGGTCAAGTTATCATTTTATTTGTATCAAAATATGTCAAAAACTAATCATTTTATGCGCAGGCCCAGCTCATTCTGCGCACTTCGAATCTGCAGTCGTAATTTTGCATTCTTAAATATCATGTAATACTCTCGTATGATAATGTAAAAAATATATCACAACCAAAACAATCAAATCCATTGCCAGTTCAATGAAAATTATCGAAAGAACAGGAACATTTAGAGGAAATCAAGAAAACTAAGTGAAATTGGATGAACTTTCAATGTGATTGAATAAAATTTCATGAAGATATAATGAAATTTAACTAAGTACAAATAAAATTTAAAAAATTTCCATGTAAATTAAAAACAGAACGAAGAAATGCAATAATAATTTAAAAACACTTTTATTAATTTCAATATTTTTCTGAAAAATTATAAAATTCTGTACAGGGTGGTCACTTTTACCGTGTACCAACTTGGAAATCTTCTAAACTTGAAGAGATACAGAGTTGTTAAAATTAGAGAAAAGATATTGAAAAGAAATTCAAGATAACTTAACCCGTTCCTGAAATATCCTGTAAAAACTGAAAACCAGTAATGCGCATCTACACGTCAACTTTGATTATCTACATCAACACGCCAACAATACCTAAACAATAACATATAAGTCGACAATGTATAATGTAGACAAATTGTGTGGTTAAGTTTTTCTACATTCGAAGAATTAAAAATGTTTTATATCGATGATGCATTTGATCATTGTCCCAATTATTTTATTTAAATTTATTTTAAACCTCAACTTGTATTAAAGAGTTGATTTAAGTTGTTCTTACCTGCGACCGTGTAAAAGAGGTTATGTTGATGCGTCTCATTCTTTTACTCTACAAAAATCTGTGTCTCGTTTTGAAGGAAGATGCAGATTTGGTGAATACTACTCTACTAATTATAAAAACTTCATAATATAACCTTTCTATTAATTTTGAAATATCTGATTGTCGACATTGTTGACATAGATGATAATGTTTAGTAGTATCTACATCGACACCATTGTCGACACGTAGACAATTCTATTGTCTACATGACATTGTCTGCACCACCCATCCCTGGTTATTTGAATTGGCTTTAAATATTTTCTCTTCAAATCACAGAAACTTGTTTGTTTTGGTTATGACTAGCGCATATTGTGTCATCATTGTCGCTTGAAAAGAAATTTTGTTGGATTTTCTTACTATTTCAATCTAGTTACCGCTTTTCAATGAGAGTATAATCATTGTCTGGTTGGAAATGAGTGTGCCAGTAACAAGAAAATGTCAGTGATTTTGGGTATTTTTTTAACAAAACACAGAAGTTTCCGCATCGCTTCCACATTTAGTAGTATCTTCTGTTTAAAGAAACATTATGCTTATTTTAGCAGCCGTTTATACATCCATACTTTTCCACAATAAAAGCTGAGCTGATACTCAATTTCAGGCCAGAGTGAGATTCTTGTAAGTCAAATGAAATGGCACATTTTCTATAGTCAGTTTTAAACTTTTCTGTATCGTAATTTAGTAAGTATTGCATACTTTTAGATCAACTTGTGTAAATTCAGTTAGGTAGTCGATTTCAGTAAATTAATTGTTTTATTTTGAACATCATCTTTTACTTTAAACATCCAACGAGTGTCTATAGCATCTTGACCTTTTAGTAATTCAGTTGGGGTTTATGTTTTCAATTCTTTAAGAGAACTTAATTCAATATTTAAGGCCTGTTACTATTATTTTATTATCTTGCTTCTTTAAATATTTTTGGTTCTTCATAAGACGCTGATAGTATACAATAAGCTTAATATATCTATTTTTTTTATTTTTCAGTCTGATCTAGACGTCCTTTCTAACACAGGGACTACATATTCATTCTCACTTGAACCCTGATCCCTTTAATCTTCTTGCTCCTCCATCACTTTCTTATAAATCTCCTTAGCATCTTCCATCTCATCCGTATTGTCGTTATCATATTTTGTAATATAATTATTTTTCAGTCTTTCATATTTGTATTCCTTAGCAAGTTCATGAAAACATGCATCTCGAGATCTAATTACGTTTTCTTTAGTTGGTATGCATAACGTATAACCATCACCATAGTATCCAACCATATCTGCTTTTTTGCTTTTGGATAAATCTTGTTTTGTTTTGATAATAAAGTATTCCAAACATAACAACCAACTATCTTCAGTTTACCAATATCATTTCTTCCATTTCATTTTGTACGGTGTCATCATCTCTCTGTATAAAGCGAGTGTGCGAGTTCTATTCAATTCATAAGTTGAACACTTAAGTGCTTCTCTCTACTGCTCTTTGGAACTCCAGAATTTATTATTTTTGTTCTTATCATGATAAGTAATGTTCAATCATTCTTTCGCATTTGCCATTCATTTGAGGACTATAAGCAATTTTATTGTATATTCCAGTCGAATACCTTTTTATTTGAAAAAATTTTGAAACATTTTCGATGAGAATTCTCCACCTGTATCTGAAGTCTGAAGCGTTTTACTTTTACGTTATGCTGTGTTTCAAGTTCTCGCAGATACTCTTTCAAGTTGAATTTAGCCTCATTCTATTTTTTTTAAATTTTAACCCCACAAAATTTGAGTAATCTTCTAGGATTACTTGAAAATATTTTGCTTTATCTACAATAATATAATTATTGGGCCACAGATGTCACTATGTATTAGCTAAGAAATAATGATTTAATTTACTTTATTTAAATATCTGTGAAGAAAGGAGGATAGCTAGCAAAACGTGATTTCGTAAAAGTATCTGAAATAGAAACGTAATCTTCAGCTCCAATATTAAATAAATTCAGTGGACGAACTTTTCTCTTTATGACAAAATTAGTTTTCTCAGTAGATAATCAAATCCCTTTATTCTCCATTTTTGAAGGCAAACAATGTAAACAATTTTCCTTCGATGACAATAGACAACATAGATTACTGTTTCGTTTATTTACGACGACTGTAACTGTTAATCTCTTAACCTCAGTAACGTTATATTTTTGAATGATCAGTCAAGAGAAAAAATATAAACAGGTTTGAATGATATAATCTAATTTTTTGCTACTTTCGTAATTGTTGTAGATTGTAAAATAGTTAAAATATGTCACAAAACATATATTTAGAAGAAAGGGGTCTCAAGATTATATTTTTCTTTTGCATCCGAAATGCTTAATCGCCACTGATAACTTAAAGATAATTAAGTTTTATTGCAATATTTGTTAACGATTATGAATACAATTAAGTAAATATTAACATTTCACTAAGTAATATAAATTAAATGCCATACTGGATGTAATATTTTATAAAACCTGTTACATATTAATTCAATAACCGCGATATTTTTCACAGAAGCTTATGACTATGATAAATATCATTTATTGTGTATGATCCGATAAACCCTACTAAAATAATAACCTCTAAACATTGAAATAAATCGCAACCATTAATTCAAATCACTTCCCCGTGTTCGTCCTAAATTCATAATTTATGACCGAGCACTTTATCCTTTCCCTTCATTTAGTATACACACACACTTAAAATAAACGACACATGAAGGTATGTAAATATGCACATCGATTTAATGGCATTGTTAGTACAACCTCTGACCACAGTTGAGAGGAGTTGCTGAGTTTTATTGCTGTTCCATACAGAATATTGTCCTGTACAAACACAATTAATAGTGCATGATAAATATAAGGATATGTGTCGCATATCCCGCGAGAATCCGCAGAAGTTTCTTGGAATAACAAAGGAACATATTTATTTTATATCGCAGATATTTTGTTAACATTTAATTTATTTTGATTAATAAAATCGAGCGAATGGTAAATATTATGATTCATATACCTACGTCAAATGCTTTTTATATCGGGATATTAAAATCAATAACATAATTAGAGCTTTTAACTGGTGGTGCATAATTTGCTTTTAATATTAATTATGTACAAAGAGCAAAAAAGTTACGCAAAGTTTAAGTTCAAAGTTCGTTTTCTGTTTAGGCGTAGATTCGGAACTAAAGAAATATGAAAAGATTTATTCGATGACTTGGCAACAGCAACTTTTTGTTTGTTAACACATATATTCTGATATTTATATTTAAATGTCTTCATGCTTTAATAGAATGATTAATTATATTCTATATGGTTTTACTTAATGGTTGCACAAAGTTTCGTACATGAGGTAAATAATATGACTTTGATTAATTAAGCACAGCTTAACTTAACAAATAAAAAACTTTGCCATTATCAATAACTTTACGTTCAATATATGTACTGTTAAATATTACTATGTGTTAATGATGTTATTTTCAAAATATTTTAAATATATCTAAATGTGAAAATATGCTATTTACTTTAAATTAAAATGATCGAATAAAAATTGTAAAGCACACAGATTGTGTAATATCAGCACAAGGTTACGAGAACTCATTGTAATGCATGTCAGGCTGGAAGTCAGCACTAGTTTCAACTATTTCAAGCGAATACCAATTGGTAAGTTCCTTATTGAAATATTTATCCAGATTATCACATTGGCGAAGAACGTTTCTACACTTGTTAAATATTGATTTTTCCTTACCATTAAAAAAATTTCTAGTTGCACTCATAAGTGCATTATTGAACACACTATAATATGTGATTTACTTATAAATACAAAATATGCAATATGTAAATGTTATATTAATTTGCTAATTAAGAGCCTTAGTGTTAAAAAATGGTTGTGCATAATTTAGTTTGCATTGTAAAAGTATGTATATCACAGATCCATTTCAATAATGCAACAACTTAGATATTTCATAAATTTAAAAAATGGGACATTACAAGTCCATTATGATTTAATGTGATAGTTATTGTCGATTTAGTTATAAAAAAATATTAAGTTCACTCGTTGAAGAATATTTAATTCACATGTATATTAACTTTTATTGTAGTTTTCTACAGAGAAAATGAATTAAAATGCAAATCAATAACATACGGCGCCTAAATACCCAAATGTCAATTTCAATATTGAAATCATTTCATATATTGATACATATTTTTGTCTGGAAACATCAATTGCATATTACTCCGTCTCCGTGGAACTGTGCTTTTACAATATAAATGTATTTGACTGAATCGACTTTCATCATTCTATATAATCATTAATATACCTTATTTTTAAATTGTGAATGATAGATGTATTAATATTATAAAAATAATCATTTCAGTTTTTGGATCAATAAAAGATGATATTTTTGTCTACTCCTAAAAAACTCCGAACTTGGTAATTTTGATTTGAATTAATTGAAATCTAAAATAATATTTTTTATTAAATTGAATGAAATATTAATAAATTTTACGATTTTCAAATTATGAAAAAATATTGAAAGAAATCAATAAATATTTAATAATATTCAGCTAAAAATTTATTAAAATTATTTTATTTCAACATATTCAAATTATATACAAATTATGATATATATTATTAAATCCTCTAATATTTTAATGATATTCGTTAAAATTATATTAATAGACTATAAAAATAAATAAATTTAGTGAAGTACAACATAGAAAATTCGAGTATGTACTATTTCAATTAACTGAATTCTTATGATTTGTTCTATTAAATTGAATGAAATATCAACAATTTGTTTAGAATATTTCTAATATCTATCAAAACCTGAAAAAATAAACTATTTATAAATAAAATAAAAATAAGTTTAAAATAATTTCGTTTTATTTATTGAGATTTTACATTAGTTTGAATTTCAAAACGCAATAATAATTTCGTAAAAAAATATTATAACTGAAATAATTTTTTAATAAAATTCAAGTAAAATATTTAAATTGTCCGTATATCCACTCGTTTTGTGATTATATTTCTAATTCGACATCCTATGTTTTATTGTAATTTATCAAATTTTGTGTAAATTGTAAATTTCATTATGAAATTGAAACAAAATGATTTTTTAATCTAAAATTGATGTAAAACATAATTCACTACGTTTTCATTTTAAATTTGGTTTCTAAATATTTTTATCATATATCGTTACATTTTATTTCGTCATTAAATTATCACAAAACCGTTTTTTTTTTAATCATAAAGATAAAGATGTATACTACATCCAATAATGTAATTTTATATTCAGAATAATTAAATGAATTGTATTATAAATAATTGAAAATGAAAGTTAATGAAATCGCAATTCCAAGAAATTCGTGAAAATGTTGAGCATATTCGAGTGTCTTAAGAAATATTTGATTATATTATGAAAATTTGCTTTCATACTTTTCTGAATTAATTTTATTACCAATCTCTACAAATATATGCAGCTGTTTTGGAATTAATGTCCTCATCAGAACAATAATGGAGATATGGTTACAAATTAAAGTAGAAACGTTCGGCCACTATACACCGCAATCGTGCGTATACCTGAGTAATACAACACACCTACTCCATCTGGCATTACACCAGAGAACTATGTAAGTTGTGCTCATATCTGTAAGCAGGTCGCTTATGCACGATACACGGAAAATCATATTCAGCAGGAAATAAATAATGCAATTTATTTCACTGCTCCTTCCTAAGCAAATAGCGAATCTCAATCGGTCATTAGTAATATATTATATATTTGAGTTTTCAATGATAATTAGGAAAAAATGTCGATTGTCATATACATTTTGTTAACAATTTTCAATTATTATTATTATTCAAAAAAATTCAATTGAAAATGTTTTTATAAAATTGAATCGATTTGCAATAAAAGCAACTTTTGAAAAATAGACTCAGGCATGATGCAATTATCGAATATTTACTATAACTTATTTGACATTAATTATTCACTATTGTCCCTTAGACATACAATTTAAAATGAAAATAAGTGTGCATTATTTACTACTAATTTATATGTAATTTATTAAGGAAATATTTTGTTATTAATTAAACTACATTATTTAAACTTAGTGTAGTTGCCAATTATTCAATATTAATAAATATATATAGATTATTAATTGAAATAATAGCAATAAACAAACAATGAACAATTTTAATAATGTTCAAAGTATGATACTTTTCGAAGCAGCCCGGTAGATATAACAGTATTATGCATTTTTTACACTGCCAAGTAGTTTCACTTCTTATATTATGCTTCCAACAGACATTAAATTATTACTTACTCAAGTTATGTGCATAGATTTACTGGCTCGCCCTATATACTCGCTTTAAATTCGCATGTAATTAACGCAAAGTACGAAACGAGTTTTTTTATTATTATTATAGTTGAACCCTGTGCACAAATCAAACTAGTTTATTTATACCCGAGAATATAGTTTAGTCGGTGAGAATATGCTAGCTACTTCGGAAAAGCAGTCGCCATTAAAATGGCTACGGAACGTCTGCGAGAGGTCAACCTCGATTTTGACCTTTTTCGCAGAAGACGTGTCACAGACGTCAAAGTATTTTAAGGAGTTAACACTTAAACTCTCCGCCATAAATGAAGTAACACCATGAAAACGTTGACCATTTTTATGAAAATGGCATATTCATGTGTTTATCGGTAGTAAAAAATTTCAGCAAGAAATAATGACAACTTTTTATTTTATTTTAAAAATGAGTTGCTCCTGCTCTATTTCTTGATCTGTCAACAAGCATTGCCAGAAGAAAAAAATGTTTTAATGCCAAACTAAGTTATTTGATCCCAAGGTTTCTGAATTTTCATGAGTAGAAATAAGACTGGGAAACGAGAAGGTCATGTAAGAGGATCAACATAGATTAGTTCTAGGAATTCTACATTAACTCTAGTTGTAGTATCAAGCAGAACAGTAAGGTTCTTCACCCCGAAAATAAAGGATTAACATCGACTCTAGCACTGTGTTAATGTAGCGATGTGCTTCTATTGCTCTATTGCTCCTGCAATTAAGTGTTTAGGAGACCCTCTTGCGCAAGGATTATGTCCCGCTCTACAGTAAACTACACATTAGTTCGTTCTCATTAGCGACGTTTAGATAGTGTACGGCCATCATAGGTAGATTAGATTAAATTAGATTATAAGGGGTCGATTGGCTAGTTCTCGCGTTTCCAAACTGCGAGCAGATAGTTCTATTGTTCTTCACTCTATATTTTTTCCAAAAACTATACTTTCTTATCTAAGTTGAGTATCATGTTGGAGACATAGTACTTACCTCCTTTGGTGATATAGTTAACCCACCAAAGTGAGCCAGTACTATGTCTGTTATGGCAATTTCATAGTATGTATTTTGAGGTTTCTCCCTCAGCTTTACATAGTCTGCATCTCTCACTGTCTGCTATACCCAGTTTCTTGAAATGGTAATTGACTGAACAGTCTCCTGTTAGGAGAGCCGTGATGGGCCTCAACTCTTTCCTCGTTAAATTGAGGAGCTTTTTAGCATTTCTGGACGAGCCCTGTACGAATCTTTTCGTAAGCCCGGAAATTGTGTCCTGTGGAGTAATTTTGAATCCTTGTCCCACCTACGGATTTCCTCCCCTCTGTGTGTTTTTGTGAAACCACAGAAGGGTTCAGATCCGATAGGGAGAGCCTTTGCCCCATTTTTGCAATGTCATTGGCTATTTTGTTTCCTTTAATTCCTTTATGTCCCTGGATCCACATGAGGGTAAGCTTGTTGCCCATTGCTAGTTGTTTTCGGTTTTTATAGTTTTTTTTATACTTGAATTCCGTGCAGAAACCACACTGGTTTATGTATATAACTGCGGATTATATTTTATATCCAGGAATATAATGCTGTGTTTGGGTGTGTTAATGCTGATGATATATGATATATGATTAATGATACCACTATGCAATTCCCCAGGATGTTACTCATTTAAGGCTGAGTCGACCTGTAGCCGCAAACCTTTGAAAAAGGCCAAACCGATGAACTGCCGCCTGTGCCGGGAGTCAAACCCGGGCCGTCGTTTATGTACTGCTTAATTACTGAGCCACATGGAGCATTCCCAAATACACTGAGACTACAGGCTATAGGCCTTTAATGCTCACAATGCTGCTTTACTCTCCGTCAGTATATAGCTTTTTTCCCCTTTGAGGTTCCTAATTCCTGAAGGTTACTTAACTAATTCAATGTAGTCACGATTCTGTTTATGTGTCTATAATTAGTTTGAGGTCGCTAAAGAAAATGAAAAAAATGGGAATTTACTGATAACGGAAGTAGGTTTTCTAAAGCGTTCATTCCAGAAACAATAACGTAAATCGCAACCTTAACACAGCTCTAGAGTTAATCCTCTATTTTCGGGTGGCGCAGGATCTTATTTGCCAACTTGATAATGAACATAGAGTTATTGACTTGTCCTTAAGCCACATTTATTGACTTTAGTTCTACTCATGAAAGTATATGATTTAGATGGCATGCTAATAGCTCGAAGAATCGAGAAGTTGTAGCTCATTTTTAATTAAAAGAAAAAGTTAGCATTATTTTTTGTTGAAATTTTAATCGTTTTTTACTACCGATAAAATACTTGTTTTCAGATTTTCATATAAACAGGTTTACATTTCCATTATTATTATCGTAATATTTCTTAGTTACACAAAAAAAATATAGTTTTATATTTAAAAGAAAATCTACTGTCAGAAATCATAAAATATCAAATAATATAATCATTTAGAATTTAGCAGACATATATAAATCATTACATAATATATATATACAAGTTTTTGTTAGTATTATTTATTATGGAAAAAATACACATCTTCTAAATTTATTCAAGTAAATTCTAATGCAGTTGTAAATGAAAATGAAAACGTATTATGTTGTACATACACATGATGGAATTGAATCATTTGTGTTTGCGGAATAGTCACGCAAAATTTACTCCTGGCATTGGATTTCTTTGGAAATGTTCATTCCCCTGAAAAATATGCACCCTTGCTAGGTCGTCATACATATTTTTTCTGCCGCCACACACTTGAATGTGTGTCGGGTCCTTAAAGTTTTGAAAAAAAAAACGTGTACATGAAAAACTGCTGACGAAAATAAATACTAAGGGTTGCATAAAAAGAGACGTTTTTAAAGAGTGAAGCTCGGTATAGAAATCAAATATCTCTTTAAGAATTTTTTTAAATGATAGTATACATCATATTAAGTTAGTATGCAGTAAAACAGAAAACATTTTCACACGCTTTGAAATGCTGTGGTCCAAATTAATATAAAAATCAAACCAGGTGTTTTGTTTGCATATATCAATAATATCTTCTGTAAGTAATTTAATGTTTAAAGTATTTATTAATAGCGAGCACATATTTTATAACCACTACTTAGAAACGTTTTAGCATTTTATTTGATTGTTTGTAGGTATACTGCCATGCAATTAACTCCGCACAAATATCGATAACAATAAGGACGATTTTGTTAGAATCGTTCTTACAACGAAGAAATTTCGTTTTATAAATTATAATTGAAATATTTACAACATTACAATAGTTAAGATTACGTTTTTTTTATAAATCATTAGTAAAATGTGGTTATATATATGATATTGCAATATTTCACTTTATAAACCTTTAAGAACCTTATCTCTTTAATTTAACAGGTTTATTTACTTGATTAATAAATAAACTAAAAATTATTTCCATAACATGATACCGGTTTCTGTTTTCTCACAATTTAGGAGATTGGACATCACTAGTCACACCTACGCCCACGGTTCGCCTGTGGTGGAAATGTTACTTTGTTGCAAGATTTTATTGAATCATTTGAATTGCATATAATATAGAAGAATTAAATTTATTTAATACTTCTATATTATTACTTCTTTATTATTTATTCTCAGAGTTTTTTTTTACTTTTTTTTAAATATATATTTATAATTGCATTAAAGTTTAATATTTAATTAAACGCTACTATATTATAAGCCACACTATCTAGATATAGAGCATTTTTAATCCGTCTACATATAAGCATTAGAGCTTGCAATCAATCAATCATCTTGACTGTAAGTTGCAAGGGGCAAGTTCCTTTCAAATAAATTTATAATGTAATTCGATCATATAAAAAAATTAATATACATAATTTTAAACCGTATTATAAATAATTAATTTTATTAGTTAATTAAATATTAATACTCAATAAAAAAGACAGAGAAACTGCATTGTACAATATTTTATCATAATATTTGTGTTGGTCCATTAAGATCCATTAAGCTTGATTGGAAGCGTTTTAATTTTTAGCAGTAACGCAAATAGAATCAATGATATTTATTTTGAAATTTTCCATTTTCATAAACTTTAAATTAGTCAAATTATTTTGTGTGCTATTATAAATTTTTAATAAGCGCTACATATTTTTCACAAACAAACAAAAAAATTATAAAAAACTATTTCAGCATATTGCAATGTAGTAAAATATATATATATGAAAAAAAAAATATTTTTTATATATATTGTTGTAGCTCACAAATTATTTTTTTTTTATTTATATTTTACTATTTTTATAATTATGTACTAACATATAAAAAGATGTGGTATCCAGCGAGAAACTGAAATACAGGATGTTAATGAATAGGGGTAACAAACTTCTAGGGTGGGTAGGGGGGCTCATTTGAGACAC
>JARJED010019583.1:0-13307 GCA_030264515.1 Sepedophilus sp. GC000190 | reverse complement strand
TTCCGGCAAGACATTTGTTCTACTTTCACCACTGGTAACAAGAAATAAATCCCTGGAAACATTCCCTTCTTGTAACTGATACGAGTTTTAAGGGGCTATATCTTCTTTTGTAATCAGCCCAGTTGAGTCCAGCTTTAAATAGGCGTTTGTATGATGGCAGCAGCCATATTATTAATATGTGTTTAAATAAAGTAAATAACAAGGAAATAACTCATATTAAGTAGTGTAATTTGTGTCTTGTAACTAGGCAGTTATACTGCTAGTTACATTGAAGACAATAGTAGTATGTGCCCAGTGGGGCTTATATAAATATGTAATATATATACACTCAGCATAACCAACCAATGACTATGTTATTACATTAATAATAACCAATAACCAAACACATAAAGAACCCGTCGGTTATCACATCAAAAACTTAATTTTCACAGTTTTTGTGTTTATTCCCTTCTTGTAACTGGCAGTTCAAATATACTTGTTATATTGCTGTGTAAAACTTCACACTAATACAGAAACTATCTGGATGTGTTCTTCTTTTATTTATTTATCTCATACTTTGGAAGATTACTGTCTAATTTGCCTGTTTAACTTTTCAATCCGTTTTTGTTTCGCTAGACTGTTAAAATTGATATTCAAACATTTGGAGATGGTCATTTATCTGCAATTTCTGTAAAAATTAACTTTTCAAAATAATATAATATTCATTAGAAGTTATAATATTTTATAACTTTTAAAACTAATATTTCATTTGCAAGAATTCACAAAATTTACTCCTAAATCTACAATTTCATCTATCATTATTTTTTCTCAATGTCTTTCAAAATTAATACTTCTTGAAGGTATCACTTTTTATCGGTAATTAATATAAAAGTTAATTCGTCAAAATATTTATTTGCCATTTTAATATGTAAACAATATAAAAATTAACATTGTAACTTTCAAAATTTAAATGATGATGTAATATTCGCATTTCAGTAGCTGACATTCCATAGAAAATTATTGTTAAAACTCACAGTCCAGCTCTTAAATGTGTAATTTTATCTTCAAATAATATTATGTAAATTGATATTTCAACTATCAAAATACAAAATGTTGACGAAATTATTAAAAATTGCCATCTTAAGTTTTGAAATTAAAAAAGAAATCTTGAAAATAATGTCCACAGTCAAAACATACATTTCCATAGTTAAAAATTAAATTTTATTTATAATTACTACAAACATTTATTTATTTATCGTTCTCTTATAACTTCCAAAATTTATATTTCATTAATTATATTTGAGTCCTCTAGTTTCAAAAGCAAATAAATCCATTTTGAAATTGCTTTGATTTAAATGGACCATTACGTTCTTTATAGTTTATATATAATATTTAGTCTTTTGTATATTATAAATTCAAATTATTTCAACCTTCACTTCATGCACTTTAAACTATCCAATTTTAAAGAGTAAAATTATTTTACCAAGTGACCCCATTATTATTTCGGCCTAGGGCTCCTTGAAACATAAATCCGGCAATAAACACATGCAACTTTAAGGCAAAAATGTAAAAAATAATGTTTCTAAATATATTTTTTATAAATTTTGGAAATTCGGTCAAATTAGTTAATTCAAACTTAAAATGTTTGATGCCTAAAATTCAAAATAAATACGGTTTTGGTTTTCACAAGGTAATAATACTGTTCTTAGTTAAAATTGCAATAAAAGGTAGGTATATATAGCCTTCGTGGCGCAATTGGTTAGCGCGTTCGGCTGTTAACCGAAAGGTTGGTGGTTCGAGTCCACCCGGGGGCGACCCTTTTTATACTCGTCATTTATAATTATTGTTACCAAACAAAATAGGAGTAATTATTAATTTAAAAAATAGTTTTATCTACTAACATAATATATTATATTATCTACACCAAACGAACGATTGTGCTGAGTTGTGAAATATTGATAAGAGTCATGTTACTGGTTGCATATGATAATGCACAATGCTATTCATGAAATTAAAATAAATTTTACTTTAACAGCAAAATTGAATTAAAAAAAAAAGTTCTAACAGTTCAATAGTAGATAGGTATATTATCCAGATGTGTCTTGAAATTCAGACCATATTTGACATTTCTTGATATATCATAACCGCATTTACCTTGAGGCCTTTGGATCCGATAGAATTGAAATTGGACCAAGTCTATTTTGTTCATATCATACAAAATTGTAAATATTTTAATCTCAGTCCTGAATATATAAAAAGAGAAATGCAATTATTTTTGCATCCTAAGGATTTAGATTTTAATACCTTGAATTTTTAATGATGCAAACAAAATAGATTCGGTCCAATTTCAATTCTTCTGATCCAAAGACCTAGAGTGATTCTGTGATTTTCTATCTGTTGTTTCTTTTATATAATTTATTATTGCTTATGCAAAATAAGTTGAATAATCTTAGGAAGTACAATAGACAACGGTTAACTACCTCATACGCTTTTTATATTCATTCTGTACAACTGTCTTTTTCCTGACTGCACCACTCACTTTGTCTGAACTGTGTCACAATAGTTAATGTTTTGTTTGTGCCTTTTGCTATTTCTTAATTATTAGTTATTTGAAAAGTACGAACGAATTGATATAAGAAATGTCTATCTAATGTCTTTTTATCCATTATCTTCTTAATGCATTATCCTATTTTTTAACCTCCTTATCTTCTTTGTAGTACTCCAAACTTAATTGCTTTTAAGAATTCTAATATCAATACTAATGTTTTGTAGAGTTTTTAAATTATATTCTAATTTACTAGGTATTTATTGGTACTCTTCTACTAAAATTAATCGAGAAGGACCAAAAAAACATAAAAGATAAATAATCGAATACTAGAATTTATTTATAAAATTTGACGATATTTGATCTAAGAATAGCCACACAAAGATATAAAAAAATTATTTTCAATTTGCTAAAATAACACCACCATAATCAAATTCCATTGATAAAAATTAATTGAAAATATGAACTGTTTCATATTAATTTTGTACAAAAAGAAAACAAGCAGATAAAAACGAGCATAGTTTACAAGTAACCCGAAGACTGCTAAATATGTAATTACATACATTACATATTAAACCCAATAAAAACCGATAACGAAGAGACAGATAAAAATCCATTCAAATTAGAATTCCAACACAAGTCACAAATCCATCGCAGCGAACGTGCACTCCCAGTTTGTACATGTATATTTTTGTAATAATTCATTGTATAAATAAACACGAATTGATATGGGCAGCATGAACTGTGAACTTATTTAACGAAGGCGATAAGCCGCAGCGCGAGCACAGAAGAATCTTTTATTAGTGCGTTTTCAAAATGGCTAAAATATACACCCTTCTGTGGTGTACCATAGCATTTTTGAAGCTTGTGAATGCAATACCAGAATCATTGTTGTACGATCATAAGTTGAGCCATAGGTTACCGAATGAAGATGATTTTTCCAGCAGGGAAGTCCACCTGAAGGTTCCAATTGTTTTTTATGGGATTACGTATAACTCTTTACATGTAAGTTGAAATGTTTAAATGTAAGAAAACAAAGAAACACCAGTATTTTAGAATAAAACAGATATAACGTTATACAGATGTCAGAAGGACTTATGTTCGTGTAGTTAGAGCTTCTAAACAAATACTGAGTAATAAGAGATAATTACATTTTTTTTTATTTTTGTATTGATTTTAAATTTAAGTATATTTCTGTAGTGACAATTGCATTGAAATATAAAAATAATGAAGTTTCCTACACAAGTATACAGAAATTTCTAGAATTTTATTCCAGAAATGGAAAATTACTCCATCAAATCTGTTTTTTTATTAAATTATCAAATTTGTTATTATTACTATCAGTTCTGATACAGAAAATTGTTAATTAGTGAAATTATAAAATGTTTCATGTTTACTGATGTACTCGGCAACAATTTCTTATGAAGACTTAATACATCATTCCATTGCTATCTATCTGAAGTGCAAATGTTTCTGCAATAATCAATATTCTATTACTATAATCTGTTACATTTTTTTTAAAATTATAGTTTTTACTACAACTAATCACTTTTCTAATTTTAAACTACACAATCAATTTCCTCCTTTTAATATCAAAAGGTCGTGCCCCATTTTCAAACAGCGCCTCATTCTTAGGGTTATTGATCCTCAAATATGCCATCAATCTCCATAAACAAATGCACTCCATATACAATGTTGAAATATATTTTTATTTCAGATAAACACCAACGGCATAATTTCATTCCAAACAGACATACCAATCTTTTTCAACATCGAATTCCCTCTAGATTACCCTATAATAGCACCTCTCTATTCCAACGTAGACACGACTGGTGCTGGTGAAATCACCTTCTTCGAAACAGCCGATAAAGCTTACTTAGCACGAGCTACGAAGACAATCAGAGATGCATTTTCTTACAGCGATGATTTCATTACTAGAAGCGTCTTTATAGCCACCTGGAATTCCGTCGGATATCACAGAAACGGAACTGATAAGTTGAATACGTTTCAAGCTGCTGTTTACTCTGATGGCGTTGAGTCTTTCGTTGAGTTTTTGTATTCTGAAGGTGGTATACAGTGGATTCAAGGTACAGGAGATGAAAGTGGGTTACCGGATGCAAGATCGCAGGCTGGTTTTATATCTGCCGATGGGAGATTCATTACGCTGCCTGGTTCTGGTACGGATCAGGTCCGATTTTTGGATCAGTAAGTTTCACTGTTAAAATCGATTTGGGAATATTTTAAATCTGCAATGATTTTGTGTAGGAGATCCAACATGAATTTGCCAGGACAATGGTTGTTTAGAGTTGGTGATTTGGATCCTGATGATAATGTTGAGCAGCCTGATAGATATACGGCTGCTGTTGATGTTAATGTGCCGACTACTTGCTCTATGGCTACTACACAATGTCACTTACAAGCTAAATGTATTGATTATCAAGAAGGATTTTGTTGTAGTTGTAAGAAAGCGTATTATGGCAATGGACATAATTGTATTAAGAAAGGTATGTAGTCTCTCTTTAGCATTAGCTCATTATCATCATCAACAACTAATTAAATCTAGGACACCCA
Organism: Sepedophilus sp. GC000190; assembly: GCA_030264515.1. Taxonomy (NCBI): domain Eukaryota; kingdom Metazoa; phylum Arthropoda; class Insecta; order Coleoptera; family Staphylinidae; genus Sepedophilus; species Sepedophilus sp. GC000190. The sequence goes on along the minus strand of JARJED010019583.1, from coordinate 8,212 downwards.
TTGTATATATACTCATAACCTTTTGAAGATAAGTCTTCTATCATCAATGACATCTGAATTCTACTAAAATTATTCAAACCAACCTAATTTCTTTCTAGATGTACCTCTACGTGTAAATGGTAAAGTCAAAGCCAGAATAAACAATGAATCAATCGACAACCTAGATCTACAATCATACATAGTAATGCTTGACGCGAGAGCCTACACAGCCATGTCCAAAATCCCGCAATCCATCGGTTTCGACGTACAATCCCTACAAATCCTCGGCGCAACTATCGGTTGGGTTTTCGCCAAACCTGTAGGTGACGCCCTCAACGGCTTCCAATTAACCGGCGGTGTCTTCAATCATTCGGCCACTATCAACTTCCCCAACACCAATCAAAATGTGAAGATTCGCCAAAAATATCTTGGACTGGATGTGTTCGATCAATTGAAGATGGAGGTGGAAATTGCTGGGGAAATCCCGAACTTACCTGTAGATTCGCGCATTACCATCAGCGAATACCAGGAACAATACACGTTAACATCACCCGGTGTTATCCAATCGACTTCTTCGCATAGCTTCAAATATACACAACTGGATGAGGAAATTGAAGTTCCGTATTCTGTGGAGCAGCATTTTATTTTTGATTATTGTAAATTTGCTGAATTGCAACTTGGGAGTACGTGGAGACTGAAGGTTGGGAAGAATTTTATAAGTTATGAAGGAAGGGAACAAATTATAAGATATGGGATGAGTAATAAAATAGGACCTCTTGGCGGTAAGTATTATATTCTTTACTTAGTCATTTATACAACATACATACTATATATTTCTCCTCAATTCATACTTCTCTTGATATCTTCTCCTTCTCGCAGCTTGTCCTTGCTCTACTGTAGTGGTTCTTAATAGTGGCTATATTACCTTCTAGCTCACACACCACCACACGCTATTTTTAGCTTAGCCCACTACATTTTTTTGCCAAGTGTATTTAATATTGTCGCACAACACACATAAAATATATATTTCCTCGATGAGTATACTTATCTTCCTCTTGCCTCCTTCCCGCAGCTTACCTTTGATAGATGAATCCCAGTGGCTCTCAATGGGTGCTGTATGGCCTTCTAGTTCAAATACCAGCACCACATGCCATTCATTGCTTAGTCATTTACATTTCATTGCCAAGTATATTTTTATCTTATACAACAAATATTTCATACATTTTTCATCAATTCATACTTCAGTTCCTCATCCCTTCTTCCTCCAGTTGGTCCTAGCTAGCTCTACCACAATAGTTTCCAAATACAAATACATGGTCTTTCTAAGGTACCAGGTCGTATGCCTTGGATCAAAACACAAATTCAAATTGAATTATTAAAAAGAAATAAAATTATTATTGAAAAACAAATTGGATTTGAAAAACAATTCGTTGGAACATCAAAACTCTGGATATACCTTGTCTTTCAGCATATTTCTCGAATCATATAATTTTTACATTTTCAAAAGCAAATATCTTGTATAAACTCTATACCACGGTCGTATAAACAGGTCTGGAAACGGTGGTGGTGGGGACTGACTAGCTTATTGTCCAATTTTTTAATTTCGATTTACGCCACAAGGATCGCTACGGGTTTATAAGACAATCTCCCTATTGACTCCTCACCGGGTCAAGCTTTTGTACAAAATCAATATACAGCATGCACGCTGAGGAGCCAATAGAGATATTCTTACAGACCTCCAGAGATCCTTGTGGCGTAAATCGGAATTGAACATTTTGGCACCACCACTGAAATTCGGCTTCGTTTCCAGACCTGTATTTACGACCGTGCTCTATACCCTTCCTTACATTATTGAATATAAAGTAGAGCAACATGATCTATGCATGAAGTTGACTACAAAAACATATTGTTTAGGTTAGCGGTTCTCAACAAGAGACCTTAGCCTATGTCTTGAAGCTAAGAACAATAAAATGTTAAGAACTACTACTCTATTTTACTGTTCCTAAGCACTCTTCTACTTATATTCCTCGGGATGCAGTTGCTATTTTGTATACTACGGAGTTTGCTCACTTTTTTTTATTTTCTTGTTCATCTTCTGTTGTTCCGCCTATTTCTATTTCTAATTTTAATTCTTTTCATATTTTCTAAACTAAACTTAACTGATCCTAACTTTCTCTTCATCATATCCATCAACTTTCCTCTTATCTCATACATCCCTCTTCTCCACCTTCCACACAAAAAGTTTACTTGAACTTTTCTTTTCATCTCTAATTTTAATTCTTCCTTTACTTTCTTCACTTGTCCTAACTTCCTCTTCACACTACATCCATCAGCATCTCTATGTTCTCATGCATGTCTTTTCTATCTTTTTCTTTCCACAGTTTTACTTACACTTTTTCTCATCTTCTTCCTCTGTTGTTATTCCATCTCTATTTCTCATTGTAATTATTCCTTTATTTTTCTCTATGCCATTACTTCTACGCTACCGTATCCATCCACATTCCCATTTCTCATACATTGCTCTTCTCAGTTTGACTTAACAGTTTAACTTTTTCTTATGTTCTTCTTCTTCCTCTCATGTTGTTCCACCTCTTTCCATCTTATACATACATGTTGTAGCTCACACAAAGTACTGAAGATTCAACAAACATTTAATTGAAATTCTTCTAATCTTAAATCTGTACAAGTTAAAATAGAAACATTCAAATTCACAACAATTTTATAGATACTGATCCATGTGATGAAGGCAAATCCACTTGCGGCCCAAACAGCTCTTGCGTCGTTGAAGACGACAACTTCCGCTGCGTGTGCAATCCAGGCTATCAACAAATCTATAGATACAACGAAGAAACTTGCACGGACATCAACGAATGCACACAAGGAATTCACGATTGCGACTACAACGCGCAATGCGTCAACGAAGTCGGTAGCTTCCGTTGTGATTGTAATCCCGGTTTCGAAGGAAATGGTAGAATTTGCGAAAACGTAAGATCCTGCGATGGAGTGCAATGCAATGAAAACGCAGAATGTGTCATGCATGGTAACGTAGGCATGTGCGCTTGCCAAGCAGGATTTTCCGGAAATGGTCAAACTTGCAGTCCAATTTATGGACAAAGCTGCAATGTCGCCAACAACTGCTCACCATATGGTTATTGTACGATTAGTCCTGTTACAAATAGCTATGCATGTTTCTGCCTTCCGGAATTTGAAGGTGATGGTTATAATTGCAATTTGCGTCCTACTACAACAACTACAACTACTACAACAACAACTACCCAAGCTCCACTTGAAACCACTACTGAAATTACTGAGCCTGGGCAGGTGGTTGAGAGATGCTTATTGGGAGTATGCTGGTGCCCTGAAGGATATGTTAAGGATAGCAACACTAGGTATTGCGTGAAAAATGGTACACAAATCGAAGAGCCTAAAGAGGAAGAATCAGTACCTGCACCACAAGCTGGTAAGATATTCATATTATATTTTAAAATCGTAGAAGTCAAGACTGTGATTTTAAGATATCTAGGTTCAAAGATAAACCTCAACAGTAATTTTGAAAAAGATATAAAGGGATTTCTATACTTTTGTCTTATCTTCTAAAAAACATAACTGATGGGTAATTAGACCCAACTCTTAAATTTATAAAAAAAATGTTTCACTTGTATCAGTTGACTTCTAGGATTCTCATTTGAATTGCTGAGAACCAAATAGATGTACAGGAGTACTAAACAATTTTCTGACAAATAACTACAAGTATATCATATATCATTAATGAGTGTTGAATTCTGGTTGTTTAAAGAACCAGGTAAGAAACCAGTAGTAAAGTATTAATTTTGTTCTTTAATATCTTGAAATTACCTTATATCTCTTTTGGTTCTGAGCCCCTCTTTTCATTTGATCTTTTCATCCAAAACAATTGTAGTGTTTAGTATCCAATTAAGATATTAAGATAAGAGTATTAAGATATTAACTATGGCCTTTAATATCTCAAACTTACCTTGAAGGCACTTATATCGCTTTAATTCTGTGCCTCCCAATTCAGTTAATCTTTTCAATCCAAAAATAATTGAAGCATTGATAAGTGGTAACAGTAAGATATTAACGTTGATCTTTAGTACCTTCTAGTTATCTTGAAGGTATTATTTTTTATTGTGAGCCTTCTATTTTACTTAATCTTTTGATCAAAAAAGCAACTAAGCGTCAAAAACAAATATAGATATATCGACATTTGGCAGAAAGAAAATTGCTCATCAATGTATTTTCTTTTCATAATATCCAATAAATACTTTTCTAACATAACATATAACCTTAAGTTAAACCGAATTGAAAAAAACCTTAAAAAACAAGAAAGTGAACCATTTTTTTATTATTTCCAATTCAATTTATTTCTTTCCAGCAGCTCCTTGATTGAAGTGTTGAAAACCAAAGTTTCTCGAAATGCATATTCTAACCATATTTCATTACCTTTGTTCCATCAACAGTTTCAAATCATCTGTGATTGTCAAGAGAATGCGAACCATGCAGTCGACTAAGAGTTAGGGTTTACTATACATGCTCTTAACAATCACTGATGGTTTTGGAGTGTTCATGTAACTAAGAAGTCTATTTGTTTATCATACAACAACCCACTAACATTTATCAAACAAAGATCATCAACACTGAGAAAAATATGAAGATAATATACTTACACATCTTCTCTATTTTACACTTTACATTTAGCTGCTCCGGAAGTTCAATGTTTCAATGCGACACTCTGTTTCTGTCCTAGGGGTTTCGAATTAGTTAATCAAAAATGCAAAATCAAAACTGGCCACTCTGGACAGACAATGGGTTCATCAGGAATTCGACGTAATCTACCTTTAAAGTTCAATAAATATAACTAACTTAATCTTCTCCAATTACAGATGCTTGTAATCACCTCAACAACTGCAATATTGATGCCCAATGCTTGTTCACCAATTCTGGAACATACAGGTGCTTCTGCAATTCCGGATACGAAGGAAATGGTTACGAGTGCCAACATGTCGACGCTTCTTGCGATCAAAATGACATCTGCGATATACACGCTACTTGTGCTTATAACAGTGAGCAAGACAATCATATTTGCGATTGCAATGAAGGTTACCAGGGAGATGGGTTGACTTGCAATGTTGTTCGTAAGCATATTTGACTTTTTACCTCTTTAGGTCACTATCATGATTTTTTTTTCAAAGAATTTATTTTCTTAGAAAACAATTTTGTTGACTTATTATTCATTTGGTGAATTAAAAACTCACAACTTTAATTGCATTTTTTTTTGTAGCACTTTGTTCAGTAGATGAAGAATGCAAAGAAAACGAAGTATGCAAATATTCCCGCTTAACCGAAGGCTACGACTGCTTCTGCAAAGAAGGCCTAGTCCGCGATCACGAACATGAATGCGTGCTAGTCGAAGGCTCATGCGGCGGTGGTCGCTGTGTAGACAATGCAGAATGCATCTACGATGACGAATACCAAACCTACTATTGCAACTGCAAACACGGCTTCATCGGCGATGGTATTGTAGAATGCAAACCTCGTCCGGTAGGCTGCAATGTAATCAACAACTGTGGTTTACACGCCACTTGCGACTACAACTACCAGCTCAACAATTATGAGTGCAAGTGCTCGCAAGGCTTCTACGGTGATGGCTTCATCTGCTATTCTGAGAAGAATTGCCATATTGACCCGTCGCTTTGCGATCCTCATGCCATTTGTGTCACGGATGCCAATAGGAGGTACACATGCCAGTGCAAGCCCGGCTTTTCAGGGAATGGTAGTTTCTGCTTTATGCAGCCTAAACATGATGGCAATTTCTTATTGGTTAATCAAGGTGTGGCTACATTGAAGATTCCGTTTGATAAAATGCTAGGTAGACCTGTGCAAATGAAGTATTATCAGTTGGCTGTTGGTTTGGATGTTGATTGTTTCGGTGGAAGGTTTTATTGGAGTGATATTAGTTTGAAGGCTATCAGGAGTTCTACTTATAATGGATCTGATAAAGTTGACTTTATTACTAAAGGTAAATACATAGAATGTTACTTATATTTTTTTCATTTGCTCCTTATCAGGAAAGTCGTACCAAGTTTGAGCGCCCTCATCTTGGAAAGGAATGATGTACTACACCACAAGTTGTTATCTTAAAGAATATAGTTTGTGGCGTGGCGCTTCATTTTATTTTCAAGATGAGTAGTTGAGGCAAAGCACACCATTTTCTAGACAATAATTTGTGGTCTACATCACCTTCTACTTTCCATGATAACATTTACATTACCTACATCTACCTTACTCTCCCTTGTTTTACCTGTCCTCATCTCATACTCTAAACTCTATTATCTTCCATTTTGCCTCATTTATCTTCAAACACATTATTTTTTAATAGTTTCTCCCCTTACACAAACCATATTGGTTTATTTATATTCCGCGGATTATTATTTGTATTCAGGAATACAATGTTTGGAATTGGGAGTGTATGATGATGACAATGATGAATGATTAATTAATTGTTTCGCTTTCATTCATGCACATCTCTACTCCCTCTTTTTGTTCCTCACTTACTCTTTTACATTTCCTCATCAGATTAAACCTTTAATCATTACATCATTAATTACAACATCTTATTGCTACATGCTGTAAACAATATTTTACTACTTATAGATGTTGGATCACCTGAAGGTCTGGCAATCGACTGGGTCTCGCGCAACATCTACTGGACCGACTCCAGCAAGGACACAATTGAAGTCGCCAATTTAGTCACCAAACTGCGTAAAGTAATCATAAAAGACGGACTGGTCAATCCAAGAGGCATTGCCGTGCATCCACAGAGAGGGTAGGAATTAACAAATTTACAATCACTGTTTGCATTTAGAGAAATTTCTTAATTCTTACAGAAAAATCTTCTGGTCTGATTGGGATCGTATCAGACCAAAAATAGAATGGGCCAATGCTGACGGCTCCGAACGGGAAATTTTCCTGCAAGGCAAAGAGTATGTGCAATTGCCCAATTCTTTGGTCGTAGATTTCTACACTGAGCAGCTATGCTATGCCGACGCCGGCACTAAGAAGATTGTCTGCGTTAACATTGACAATAAGCAGCCGCAAGTTATGGCTACAAATTGCACGTATCCATTTGGTATTTCGGTTACTGAGGATAATGTTTATTGGTCCGATTGGATTTCGTAAGTATATTTCTTTTACTCTAGTGAATGAGTACATACTAATTTGAGTAAATGATTGGTCTATTATAAGTGTCTTGCCTACACAGGTCATTAGCTAGGCCCAAATTAAATTAAATCAGAAGAGCAGAACGGTATATTAAGAGATGTCTTAACAAATTCTAGCACGTTGGGCTAAAGAAAAATGCTCCTTAATCAGCAATAATAATTAAACAATACATTTCAAAGAACTAAGTTCTTAGGTGTAGTTAAATCACAAAGCATCCCTTGGTTAAAGCATTTTGCATATGAATTAACAAGATAGGTTTATAACATATCAGGAAGAAATTGTTAAGTCTACAGATGACTAGGAATAGATTATGTGTGTACACTACCGTATACACCACTTAAGTTGAGCAGTTTGGGGTAATATCGTTAGCTTCGTCAACATATACCTAGAATGAGATAGGCTAATTGTTATCTTTTCTTCCACAAACTATTCAGCATATTCTAAGACTCAGTATAATAAGATTCTATGTATTTGGTTATAATGTAACATGGAACTCATTATTTTTATTGGTGGTATGCATCATTATCATCATCACATGGAGTCGTCATTCATAATGATTGATAGGAAATACCATACGATCTAGTCCTATATTGAACATGATCCTTCTAAATGGCTCTAATCGATTTTTACCCTGCACTTTCTCTTCCGCCTACATTTTAATAATAAGTTGCATAATACCCCACGTTTTAGAATATGTCCTATCATCATTCAATCTCCTCATCTTGGTAACACACTTCACATGTATATATGTTGGCGTTTGTATTCAGATTCAAGAGTTTCGCCACCTCCTGTGTGAAGTTTATAAATCCCTTTTTGGTTGGATTAGTTCCTTTCTTCTATTTATTTATTTATCCTCTCTACAATCTCTCTCCACTTCCTTCTGTTTCCAGTGTCTTCTTTCCATTTTTTTTACTCCTACTTTCTTCAGGTGTCCTGTTACTTCTTGCATCCATGTCCTTTTAGGTATTCCTGCTCTTCTTGTGTTTCCTGGTTT
>JARJED010019449.1:0-12160 GCA_030264515.1 Sepedophilus sp. GC000190 | reverse complement strand
TTTCAGCATGTTTTTCATCTTGTTTGTTATTTGTAGGTTCTCTATGATTTTAACTATCTCTGTTCTTCTTAGTGAGTCGAATGCTTTTTTGAAGTCTATGAACATTATGTTTGGCTTCCTATTGTATTCATTTGCCTTTTCTATGATCTGCTTCATTGTGTGTATTGCATCTACTGTCGATCTTCCTTTCATAAAGCCACACTGATAATCATATATCCTTATGTTTGTCATCGGTCTTTTGGTAATTATTGATGTTAGTATTTTGTAGTATGATATAATAATTAATAAATAGAATAAATAATGTAGGTCCTAGAGTGTAGCCCGTGACACCCCGTGAAGACATTTATATACATGGAAGTTTCAGTGTCAACTCTTCCAGATCGTTTTCTATTGGACAGATAGGACAAGATCAAACAGCTGGTGAAAATTATTAATTAATAATTTCATGAATGAGAATCAAAAGTTTTGGATAAATCCAGGAAAGTGACCATCCTCAAAAGAAATCGTCTAAAATTGTCTCTGTCTCACAGTATAAATAACACGGTTTGCTCACTTTGTACCTCAAAATCGTATATCCAGCGCAGCATCGTTACCATATTTAAATTCTTGTAATATGCGATCGTCACGACCTCATCGGCTATTCTCAACACCACTTGCTTCCATTGTGCTTCGAAGATGCGATTGGACATAACGTGTTGTATGTGCCTTGTCCCTGTCAGGGAAACTACCTTTTCGGAAAGCAAATTGCTACTTTGTCCGCATTTCTGAATTGTTTATAGACTCAAACCTTTGATTCAGAAAATCATGGAGAAGATTGGCAACAAAAAAATAGGACGGTAGTTGCCTGGGTCGGTTTTACAGCCCTTGTTGAAAATAGGGACTACACAAGCTCGTTTTATGTTGTTAGGAAACACGTTTTCGGTAATACATTTATTTAAGACGTTACTAAATGAAATAAAAATAATGTTTTTAATCTGCTTTATAAGCTTATTTGTCAACCCATATATATTCAGAATTGTTCAAAGAATTGTTTACGTCTATTACTTCTACAGGAGATACCTGACGTGATTTGAAATAGTTTGTCATCTGCATAACATCCTGTAACAACATCATTTGGATCGGTGTCTTCGTGCTATGTTGGAATTTAGAAATAATCTCTTCAGGTATTCTTACAAAGTAATGATTGCAAACGTTTGCCTTACCAGAACAGGATGACTTGTTTTTGTTTTTACTACTTACCTTCATTTTGGTTGTTGGCTTTTGAATGTACTTATTGTAACCATTTAATTTTGCAATATCTGCAGCTTTACGATAAGCTACTTTATACTCATTGTAGGCTTTTTTAATGATGAAATAAGGATTCATGAATTAAAGTTCACGAGTATACCAGTGGACTAGAGGGATGTTATTGTTCTTATCGATAATAGCTTTTATAGCAATATCATCATTATATGTGTCTATCATAATCATAAAATTATCAAAACTTACTTCAGCAGAAGTATTTGATGAATTAAGAAAAGATAAATTCTTTTCTCCCAATAGTGAATAAAATTTAGTTCTGCCATGAACTGAAATATGTCTATATATTCGCTTTACTGCTGTAGTATAGCTTCTTTCTAGAGTAGAATGTCCAATGCTATCACAGTGTGATGAGAAAAGGGATTTGATGTAGAACAAACGTTACAGCTAATATAATTGAAATTAACAAAGATATTGTCGAGACAATTATCGCCTCGGGTATTAAATTCAATTAAGGGATGCTGATTAAAGGCACTGAGAAGGTCACACAACTGTTTTTCATTTGGCTCATTTGTATGGAATGTGATATTATAATCATGAAATAATCAAAGAGGCTAGGGGGTTAACTCGATGATATTGAATTTGAATTAGTGAGGGTGGCTCGTTTTAATTGGAATGTCCTGTATAATATATTTTCGCTATTTTCTCGATATCGATGCGTGGTATAAAAAATGTTTCAAATAAAAGTTGTAGCTTGTACAATGTTTAGTAGAAAAAAATTGAACAATGTATCGCAGGATTTTTTTAAAGTTTAAACCCCACTCTGCCCTTTTGGATCCCAGAGAAAAGTTTGGGAACCGCTCTAATTTTTGCAAGCACTCCTGTCTCTTTTTCTTGGACTATTAAGATTCCATCTCCATTTAATGAAGGTTGGAAACAATAATGACATTATTCGGTCGTTTTCTGGTCTAAATAAGGAATGGGCACCCAGGTCTGCCTAGTTCCTGATGTTTTTCAACCATGAAAAGTTTTTCCGACCTATACCATGTTATCGTTCAATTTTCCCTTTCATTATTAGTTTCAGGAGATCATATTTGTTATTGCGGAAGATGTGTCGTGTCCCAAATATGCAATTTTTCTTTGTTTAATGTGCATCAATAGTTGTCGATCTTGATGCATGCGTCTCAAAACTTCTCCTCCGAAACATCCACATTTCAATGCGGCTTATGCCCACCTTTAATGTCCATGTTTCGCAATCATATAGTAGCACCGAAACACAACATTTCACAAAACTCAACCTGAGGGTTGAGTTCAGGCTTAGGAGAGGTTTCATGCTATTGAAGATAGTGTGGACTTCTTTAATCCTGGTACGACTTTCCACTTCCGGATCTAGATTTTGGGTGGTTCAACTTCCAAAATATTTGAATTTTTCTTCCACTTCAATGATGTTTCCATAGATTTGTATGTTTGACTGAAGTGGTCGCATCCTGCTTGTTGTCATAATGTGGGTTAATCTTGAATTCTAAGTTGTCTCCAGCATTTGTACAGGCGTTGTTCAGGGCTATCTGGAAATATTACCGTGCCAGGGTTATTAAATATCTTTAAATTTTAATTCATATTGTAACAATTAAACACATTTACAGTAAAATCAAATCATTTTTCAAGAAATTTAAATAAATTTCAACATGAATATTTGCGAAATAGATTTTTCACTTTCCACGTTTTTCTATTTTGTTTGTAGTTGAACGAGGAAAGGGATTTTTTTTTCGGAGATCAATGAACCATTCAGGATATACATGGAGGTGGAAGAAGCTCGTTCCTTCTCTTCCTCTTAGGAACACCAATGAATATTTCATCAAACTAAATAATTTCTGTAAAGATTTAATGAAATTTTATAATATAAATAAAAAAATATGGTAATATGTAACCCATTTGTAAATAACAATAAGGTATTATTATTTAGTAGAACTATTATCATTATCAAACTAATCGTATGTAATTCAGCGAACTTCCTGCTACATTGCCAGGGTAGTAGCTGTTTTTTTTTGTAAATTTAGTTTGGTAGGTAATGGTTATTATTAGCTGTTGTAGAGTAGTACATTCCACATGACAGAATATGTGTTTTTGATTATTATTTAAAATAAATATGAATTCAGCAATATAAATTATAATTTTAGTGAACAACAATAACAATGTATTTGTCATTTTACTTTCTAAGAATCTGCAATTTTTCTCATTCATTATATTTTATCAAATTTTGTACTTTCCAAATAATAAAATATATAGAACACTGGCACGGCTTTGTTGAAAATATTATGCTTCTGCATGTTTCCGAAACATTATATTGAAAAAGCAATAATTGATTTTTCTTTGTCTCATCATAATATTATATCCATAACAGTATTTCTTGCCTATATTTTTTATTATGTACAAAATATATAGTTAATTTCCGTCACAATTTTTTTAACAACATCCATCCATTATGAGCTCGTATATCCTGGGGATCACACGCTCTGATCCCTTATTGGTGTTGTATATCGACGCAATTAATCGTGACCCATTTTTCCTCATCCCCCCGAAAGCGGCAGAGGGTTACCGGATGCTCCCCCTTTAAAATTTTACACTATCTTACACTATTGTACATTATCCCGCTCTATCCCGAATTATCCCGCATTATCCTGTTTCATCCTTTCACTATCTTACCCTTCCTTACATTATCCCACTACAGCACCCTCGCGCGCATCCTTATAATCCCTCGACCAACATTGCCCGGATCCTCGCTACAAAAAAGTATCAAAATCGACCCCCAAAAATATAAAAAATATCGCGTTGATTCAATTTTCCCGTTCGACGAATATAATTTTATTATAGCGCGCGAGCTTGCGTGACTCTATGCAACCACACGCGCGCATGCATGGTTGCATACGATAATATGCATTTTAAAAACGCGCTCGCGCACGCTTTCTACACTGCACATCGGGATTTGTGATTTTTATAACAATAACGGAATGATAATAAATATGTGAAAATGGCAATGCGTTAAGTTATGATCAAAATTTATTTGTAAAGTCTTTTTAATGTATTTTTTCAGTATATCAATAAATTAAAACACATTACCCGGTATATTTAATATAATTCAGTTTAAAACAATTTATTTATCAATAAATAACTTCAGGGCAGGATTTACCATCAGGCTGAACAGGCTGAAGTCTAGGGCCCCGGTCGATTATATTATAATAAACAAAATTAAAAAAAATATATTTGCTTTATGAAAATTGCACTCGATTAAATATTGATTGCGGTTACTTGCATTGAAGAGTGAAAAATTGCGACTGCAGATTCGATAGCGCAGAACGTGCTGGACCGTTTCGCGTCATGTACATAGTAATTGGTAATTCAATAATTTTCAATGCATTTCAGTGATTTTCAACAACTTTTTAATGAATTTATCAAATTTACAATTATGTTTTAATGAAAATCTGAGATTTTCAATTATTTTCTTGAATTTTTAAGAACATTAAATAGATTTTCAATAATTTTCGTAAATTTTTCAATAATAATTGTCAATGATGTCGCGAATCATATTCTATTTTCAGTGCATTTAAATTATTATTAACAACGTTCGATGATTTTTCAATACATTTCAGTCATCCAATTCAATGATATTCCAAGATTTTCGAGTATCTTTCAATACATTTTAATTAATTTCAAATGTCCTTTTATTGATTTTTAATTGTTTTTTGTGTATTTTTCTTAGTGATTTTTAATCGCATTTTAATGATTATAAACTCGACTTATTTTCGAGAATTTTTCAATGAAATTGTAATTCATATAATGATTTTAAATAATATGGGGTTTGTTAGCGCTATGTGGCAGCTAGCGAGAGAAATAATATAATAAATAAACTAATGTAGCACTACTTTGAACATGCAATGATTTTCAACGAATTGTAATATTTTTTATGGATTTGCAAAGAATTTTACAATAAATTTACATAATCCATCCATTAAAGATTTTAGGAAAAAAAAAATTCTAAAAAAAAAAATCGATTAGTTTCTAATTGTTTTAAACGAATGTCGGTATCTTTCAATATACAGGGTGTTTCATAAGTCGCGGGACAAATTAAATGGGTTGTAGGAAATTGGATTTTAGGCTTTTTTTTTCTTTATATAAACGTATGTCCGATTTTCGCTCTTTAAACTTTTTTTATAATAATTTCTAATTTTGTAGATGACAACATAGAAGTAAATTAACAGAAAAAATAAAAAAAAAACTGTCTCGGTTTTATTTGTCGTTTTGAAAAGAACGAATTTTTGTGTGTGGCTAATTAACAATTAGCAATGTCGCGATGCCTTTTCCTCTTATGACAATTATTAATTTTAAAGCAGATGTTCAAATACTCCTCCAGCAACAAGACAAGCTTGACATCGACGAACTAATTCGAGCGAATAATTAAACTGAAAATTCCCGTTCTGAATTTCTGATTAAGCTAAATGAATTCTTTGCAAGGCTCTTACATGGAAATCCAAACGATTTAAATCGGGAGGCTTTGGAGCTACTGGTCCGTATAATACAATTCACTGGTTATTAAAATTTGCATTTAACCACCATAGACAAAAGCAATTTCGGCGTATTCTGAAGAACTGAACATATTTCACTGATGTTTTGACTGATGCAAACTAATGTAAACGCACAAACAAATTATATCTGCACTGCTATCATAAACAAAAAACAGCATGTTTAAAATAACGTTTCGAGAGTTTCAAGTTTTTTTTTTATCATCAATGTATCCTTGATTTATTCAGTTTTTCCGTTCTTCTCAAAACGACCACCAAATCCAAGACAAATGAATGAAGTAGCGCTTTATTTTTATTTTTCAAATGATTTGCTCCGATGCGATGTTGTCATCTACAAAACTAGAAATAATAATGATTAAAAAAATTCGTACATCTTTTAAATTAGCAAAAATTGAACATACATTTTAATTTGTCTCGCGACTTATGACTTATGACACACCCTGTATAATGGGCAGGTCGAAGGGTTAGAGGTGCAATGTTACTCAAATTCTCAATAATTGATCAATTAATTTAAAGGATTTTTAACTGTATTTAATGTTTTTTTTTTTAGAAATTTTCTATAATTGAGCCGTTGGAAAAACAGCATGGTGTAACTCCAAATGCAAAGATTTTTAAACGATATTTAAATTTTTTTATGAATTTGAAAAATTTTCAATATTTAAAAGAAAAATCCAAGAGTTTTCATTAAACTTCAATGATGTTCGTGTCTCTTCAAATAATGTATGTAATTTTCAACGATTTTAAATTCATTTTTCAAATTTTTTAAATTTATTTCAATGATTTTCAATAAATTTCAATAATTTTAAATGAGTTTTAAAGATTTTTCAATAATGTTAAAACTTTCAATGTTTTCAATGATTTTCATTTAAATCTAATAGTTTTTCAACGATTTTTGATGAGTTTTCGAAGAATTGCTTTAATTTTCAATTATTTTTCGTGAAGTTTTCAAAGAATTCTCGTAAATTTTCTATGATTTTGCAATTACCATAATTTCTTATTTTCAGCGAATTTTTTTTTTTTTTAATATCGACAACTTTCAATTATTTGGATCAATGGCTAAATCAATTTTTTCAGTAATTTCAATGGTTTTCAATTATTTTCATTGAAATCTAATGACTTTTCAACGATTTTATAATCAGTTTTTAAATTAATTTAAACGATTTTCAATTAATTTCATTTTAAACAATTTCGACAATTTTCAAAGAGTTTTTAATAATTCTTTTCAATGATTTTTCAATGATTATAAAAGTAATGATTTTCTCAATAAATTTTAGATTTTCATGGATTTTTTTTAAATTTCAAGATGTTTAAATTAAATATATGTTTTTTTTTAAATTTAAATTAAATGATTTTTTTTTTGTTGAATTTTTAGATTTTTAAATATTTTTTAAGAGTTTGTAATGAATTTCAATCAGTTTCAGTAATGATATTCAACGATTTGTTAAGGGTTTTCAAATCATTTTAATGAATTTTAAATATTTATTATCAATTTACAAAGAATTGTCAATAAATTTGGATTTTTTCGAAACAGTTTCAATAATTTTCGATAAATTTCAATGATTTTCAAGGATTTTCATGGATTTTTTATTAACTCAAATATAAGTTTATTTTTTATGATTTTTAATTTTTTTATAATTTTTATAAACATTTTCAATAATTTACAATGAACTACAATTATTTTTTAACGATTTTCAAGAAGTTTTCAACGAATTTTAATGATTTGGACTGCTTTAAAGATTTTCAATAATTGTTAACGAATTTGATTTTGTTTGCTATTTGTTTTCTGTTGAATCGACTTCAGAAGGAAAGAACTATGTTAAAAATCGATTTTTTAATATCAAATATTACTTTAGTCTGGATTATACATCGCCTGGAGTAAAAAAGAACTATTCACAATACCGCTAATATAAAATTTATACTTGAAACGTTGATACTGTAGAACCAGGGATTCCTAACCTGTATTGCGCGTACCCCAAGGGCTACACAGT
Organism: Sepedophilus sp. GC000190; assembly: GCA_030264515.1. NCBI lineage: Eukaryota > Metazoa > Arthropoda > Insecta > Coleoptera > Staphylinidae > Sepedophilus > Sepedophilus sp. GC000190. The sequence continues at coordinate 4,356 of JARJED010019449.1, read as the reverse complement.
TGTTGGTTTAAGGGTATGCGAAACAAAATGTTATAATGACGACAGCATTTGTATTCAGAAAAAATCAATGAAATTTCAATCAAACTTGAATAAAACACAAATGAATTGCATAAAAAAATTAAATCATTTACTCTGCTTCTTATTAACAAGCAAGCAACAAGTTATCCATGAACTTTCAGAGTTAAATTTCGTTGAAATTTTATCGAGTTGTATAGTGCTTTTATATTGAAACAAGATTTCTAAATTCTGATTAATTTTGTCGACAACTATTATAGAATTATTATAACATCTGTCCAATTTTCATTGTATTTCATCCATTATTTTAATTAGCACCTATTCGTGAATATAAAAAAAGGTCGAAAATTCACAATGTTATTCAATATCTTCTATAGTCACAACTGAGAATTAGTATAACAATGAAATGACTACTTGGGAGGAATACCCACAAATATTCGACAATCGCTACAACTTTAGTTGATTTTATTTAAAGAAACATTGAAGTTTGATCAACTTTAATTGAATTTTGTTCAAATTACATAATATTTATTAAAAAAATACGCCATTTTATTGAACTTTAAAGATTGTCAGATAATTTTGATCAATTTGTTTCAAAATCGTCAAATTTTAGCAATAATTGGACATATTAAATTAAATTTTCCATTTACATTTCCCACTATAATATATTATTAGTAAATCTACTCAAGTTACTTTTTACTTTTTATAAAATTTCGTTTAACTTAAAATTAATTGAATTTTTTTATATTATTATTATTGTATATTAATTTAAAATGCGTCTGCTTTTAGTCTAATTTTATTGAATTTTCAATAATTTAATCGAATTTTGTTATAACTATAACGATTTGGCTTCACATTTTCTTTGGCCCGTTCCACACGAGATGTTGAAACGCCAGGCGTTTTGACGGTTAGTGTAACGCCGTCAATCAATTCCCTTGTTATCATATAGGAATTGCTTGACGGCGTTTAATGTTGACAAAAAGTTAAACGATATTATTTAAATTTAGTGAAAAAAGGCTGAAGAGTTTAATTGAATTTTTGCCTCATTTAATAAATTTTGATGAAAAAAACGTTGTTTTTATAGTAAAATGTCCTTGAATTTTAAGGAAATTTCTAATATCATTAAAAATTAAGTTAAAATTTAGTGAAAATTTTGTGAATTGTGAAAAAATCGTTCAAATTCAATCAAATGACAATGTAGTTTGAGAGTTTATTACATTTTTGATAAATTTTATGTAATTTTGTAAGACTATTTCTCAAATTGCACTGAATTCATATAAGTTACAAACATTTTGCTGATTTAATATAAGGGGTGTAATTTTGGAAAATAAGATGACAACGGGTACGCATGTCAAAAAAGTTGGGAACCGCTGCTGTAGAAGAAGGAAAAGTTAAGTGAATTATTTTTTACTTAGTTCGTTCTTCCTCCATACGATTCTGTTGATTTCTGTAATTTTGATGATTTGAGAAAACGAGTTTTGATGACTATCAAGACTAATCAATTTTTGATGATTTTTCAACAATTTTTTAATAAATTTTAAAGTTGTTCAATGATTTTTGAGATTTTTTTAAATGAATATCAATAACTTTTTTCAATGGATTGCAATGTATTTGTGGATTTTTAATAAATTTATATGCATTCAAATGAATTTCGATAAGTTTTAAAGATTTTTTAAAAATTCGCAATTCATTTGAACGATATTTAGCAAATTTCGAGAACTATTTAATAAATTTGAGTGATTTTCGAGAATTTTTTAAATCAGTTTTGATAAAATCATTGATGTTAGAAGCAAAACAACGTTATTTGAAAAATTCAAACCATTTTGATAAAAATGTCAAAAGAATTTCAAAATGAAGAACTTAGACTTTAGAGTATATCCAATGAATATTTTCTTGGAAATTTAGAAAAACTTTGGCAAGCAGATAGGAAGTTTACAAAAAAAAAACAAAAAAAAACAAGAAAACGAAAATTGAAAATGCCAAAAAATGTAACTTAATATCCTAAAAAATGAAGAAATTGAATGATATGAAATTAATATGTTTTGTTTTGCGTATATCTGATTTCAAAATTCAAAATATATTGGATAAACAATCAAGAGAAAATGAAATCATTCCAGAAAAAAACGTGAAATTTCATGGGTAATTCAAGAAAATTCATGAAAATTACAGAAAAGATAATTTAAAAGAAAACGAAATATCATTTCCTGAATCGCAGGGGGGGGGGGCAAGTAAACCATAAGACGGCCCTGCATACAACGAAACACTCAACCGACTCAACTGATAACAATGCAAACTAAAAACTAAACCAAATACAACATTTCCTTTTACCTCGTTTGAGCACACAATACACATACACACCATTCTGGTCCGCCCTTTTATTTATTTCCAGCCAGACGTCCACAAAAGGCGTTTTGGTTTCGTTTCGTTTCGTTCAATCGATTCTTAAACAATTCACGTACATTTTTGTTCGCGCTCGCGTCCCATTTCTGTCTCCTTTTTCCACTCTCACCCCGAGACGTAAAACGAATTAGGCTTTGAGGATATAAAAAAAGTTGGGGTTTTTCTTCTCTCCGCCCCGCCGCAGCACACTGTTTTCTCGCCCCCCTTTTGAGAAAAAGTTCGTAATTTCATAATCCGACTTTGTGTGTTTAATAATTTAATATTTTAAGAAGAGAAAGTGCAAAGAATTTTGATGTTTTAATTCGGCGCCGAAAATCTGATGGGATGTATAAAGATGAATGTGCGAGCGGATTACAGAATTAGTTGGGGATTGGTTCGTGTACCTTGAAAGTTTTTACGTTTTAATGAACTGAAAAGTTACACATTTAATATTCCTTCTCTCGAATTTCTTAAAAATGTACACCCTTAACGCTAGTGAAAGTTACTTTATATTACTTTAATTATAAATTGAGTTTATACTTTTCTTAAATATGTAATTAACTTTTAGTATAAAATTATACGTTCACTTAAAAAAATACATTTAATTTTAAATATTATAATTCAAACTTTAAAGATTAAAGGAGAAGATAAAATTTAATTTTAATACGTGTCAGATTATATTAGTGCAGTATTCGTGGCGTGTGCAGAAAATTTTCTAGCTGCTTGCACTGTTTGAAATGAAAATGGATAACATACATTGGAAATATTTTTTTAAAGGCTAAAACTTATGTAATAATTGCAACGTTTCGCCACCTTGAGAGAAAAGTGCGCTTATTTCATGCTTATTGACTTCATAGGTTTTATTGTGTTTATGAACATTACATCCAGGTAAATATTCTTTGCGAGTATGTATTATGTAATTGCAAAACTAAACGAAACTGAACTTGTAGGTGTATTTTTGAATTCTTAAATGCTACTGTTAATATGAGTATTCAAATAGTTATTTGTATACCAGCGCCGAGGAATCCTTGTTTAACGTATCGAGAGAAAGATTGTCGCCGAGGCAGCTTGCGGCCGAGGCAAGACAATCTCGAGGACGCTAAAGAATACCACGGCCGAGGTGTACACAATATCGTCCGTCGTCCGTCATCCGTCCGTCATCCGACCTATCCTACCCCATACTACCCTACCCTATGGTTTTTAATACATTTAATTTAAATAAAAAGTTGACTTTTGCACAGAAAGTTAATGCGGGCGAGACACGTCGTTTCCACTTAAGGGCATAATGAAATTCAAATAAATTTAAAAAATATTAATTAAAACTTATGCAGTTTTTTTTTAAAGCAATTAAAATGTCTTAATAAATACTAGTGATGAGCCATATCGTTTTTCAGTAACGCAGTGATTATTGACAGTTCTTTTTAAATCACGGTGATTTTAAACAGTGACTTGAATCATCATATTACATTAGGTTCACAAAGATATTTTCAAAGAATTCCGAAAAAAAAACTGAATTCTTGGAAGTTACTTAATTTTTCCTGAGTTGTATAAAACAGGTCTGTCCAACCCAAATTGCCCCACGGGCCGCATTGATGACCCAAATTTATTCAAGGGCCGCACTTTCACACAAATTAAAAACAAGATTTTATGAAATTTTATCTAATTTTTTAATAAATTTTTGATGAATTTTTCAGACAAAATTCAAAATTTTTATCAATGTTTTGAATTAATAGATGAAATTTTCGGGTAATTTTGGTGAAATTTTGATAATTTTCTTAAATTAACATTTTTTTATATTTAAAGAAATATTTATGAATTTTCATGTAATTTTGTAAATTTATCATTAACAGTTTTGCAAAATTATTGAGGCAACATTTAAATTTTGAGCGAGTTTGAAGAAGTTTTTATTATTTGATAAAATTTTGAAATAATTTAATATGTTTTGGTGAAATTTTTACGAAT
>JARJED010019430.1:0-10308 GCA_030264515.1 Sepedophilus sp. GC000190 | reverse complement strand
ATATTCTCTTATTAGTTCGATCAACTTTATGATTTTTTCTTAAGACCAATCTTGAGACATTTCTAATAACTGTTAATGTCAACTCTACCGATATTAAATACGTGCGTTCTTCTAGAACTCTAAAACTAAATTCAAGTCTTGGGAGTATTTAGCGTACACACTGGCGATGATGCTGGCGCACTGTTGGGCCACACTTCCTTTGAAGTACCGCCTCGAGACCGAACATACTACAACAGATCGTCAACAGCGGCGCAACTGTTGAGCAACAAGTATACATTGTGCGAACTCTTATGTTGTCCAACAGTTGTTAAACAATGTTTGCTCAGTGTGTTCCCACCTTTATATATTGATGAAACTGTACATTATGAGGACCTCAGAACACGTTTTAACTATTTACAAAAAAAAATATTGCAACACATTTTGTATATAATTTTTGCCTGTTCTGAGGTCGTTGATGTGAGATAAGTTGAATTTTGTACAAATTCTAAATATTCTGAATTCATTTGTTGCTGCTTTTAATTAGTAGCATTAAAAAACCTCAACATTGGTTTAAAAACAATCTTAAAAATTGAAAGTTAAGTTCAAAGTCGGGATTTGTTTCTTAAAAAATTAAACTCTTTTGGTTTTTTTAAAGGTATCTAACATTTTTCATGATTCTTAAAACTAAAAGGTTCCTTCTACCAGACCAGGTGCATTACATGTTTTTGGGGTCGTTAAAACTGAATCCAAGACCCGTTTTGCCCCATCACGTCAGGTTTTTCTCCCAACCTCAAAAAATAGGTAAAAATAGTAAAATTCAAATTGGGATATGGGTTTTGGGGTTATAGGTTTTTGTTTTTGGGTTCTTGGGTCATGAGGATATGGAGTTATGAGGTTTTATTAGGTTGCAGGATTGATATTGTTGAGTTTTACCATTTTGATCTATTTTTTGAGGTTAGGAAAAAACCTGACGTGATGGGGCAAAACGGATCTCAGATTCAGTGTCAGTGACTCAAAAACATATAACGCGCCTGGTCCGGTCAAAGGAACCTTTCATCGATTTTATTTTGTGGTCTGTTATTAAAAAAATCATTGGAATTTCTTGAAATTAGGTTTTTATAATTGCATTTTTTTTTTAATAATTGAAATTTATTATATAAAAATTTACAAAATATTTGAATATAAGAGTTTCGTTTCGCTATACAATAGCATTGTCCCGACTAGGCCGACGCGAAGATGCTATTGTATAGCGAAACGCGTTAATCTTATATTCAAATGTTTTGTAAATCTATATATTTATTAATACTGATTTTTTTTTAATCCTCGAAGGTTTTAGATGGTATGTAATTAAAAATTTCTTGAATTGGTTGCAAATTTGATTGCAATCAATTAAATTCCAATGAATTGCATCGTTGATTCTTAAAATTGAATGAACTATCTTAAAATTCTAACTGATCTTATTTGGAGAAATTCTTAAAAACCCATCAATTCTGATTAGAAGCCATTACAAAAATCACCGACATTTATTGAAAATTATAGTAATCGTTCAAATTCAACAAAACATATTTATTATCTTTTTTTTAAATCTACCGAAAACAATTGACACAATGAAAAGTATTAAAAAAAATTAAAATTGTTGAAAATCGACATAATTTCTTGTAAAAAAAAATAATAAAAGAGTCATAACAATTTGTTAAGAAATAATTGAAAATCAACGAGAATCTTGTGAAAATATATAATTTAAAAATCATTGAATTTTTACAAAAATCATTGCCACTCAATGAGAACGAATTAAATTTGTTGTTAAATTATTGAAAGTCCATATAATGCGTTATGAATCATTACAAAATAATAAAAAATCATTGCAGTTTGTTAATAAATCGGCAATTTTAATAATGACCGTTGAAAATTACAAAAAAATGTTGAAAAGTTATTAATCATTTTTAATTAAAATCCACGAAAATAAATGGAATTGTTAAAAAACAACGATATGAAACAATTTCATCAAATTTGGCATAATTTCGAATTTATAGAAACTCCAAATTTTCTTGAAATTTGAATAAGGTTTTAAAAAATTTCAATTCAATTTCATGGACGTTTCAAATAATATCAAAGAATTTAATCCAATTTCAGGTAAATTTACTATTATTTCAGACAATTTCAAGAATATTAAAAAAAAAATCAATGGAATTTAAGCAAATTTTGAATAAATTCAATAATTTTTTACCGTATTGCAGTAAGTTTTAATTATTTTCATGAGCATGTCGAAGATCCCTAATTAGACCAGGAAAATAAGGCGAAAAATACCAAATTTTTGAAGTTTTCTACATAAGCTTGCAAATTGTAGAAAAGTGAAGGTTTTTGTAACAGAAAACATGTGGTACTAACGCGGGGAGTAGCGGGGATTAGCAATGAGAGGAATAGAAATAGATACTCTTTTAAGCTGGTTTTTATTGAATATCTCCAAAAGTATTGAAAAAAGTTTCATATAAAAGTTGTTGAAAATTAAATTTCCTACAAAAAATAATGTACACTAGTTTTTGATTTTCCGCACTGTTTTCCCGTAAAAGCGGAAAAACTAATATATATGGGTAATTCCAATACTTTTCGACCGTTTTATTTATTCATATTTTTCAAATGAGCCCAAATTTTAGTATGTCAAACTAGTTGTAAAAAAATTAGGTTTTCCATATTTTTAAAGTAAGAACAGTAGTAAATACGTACATGAAATATAAAAGAAGTATTTTATTATTAAAATGTTACATTACGCAATGAAAACTTAAATTTAGCTTTTGGTGAATTAAAAAAGTTAAGTTCAATATGAGTTTAATTTTGAATCATATTGGCAGTAGATGTAAGTATATATTCAATCTATAATTTATTTTGTGAAATTCAAGTATAAAATCATAGGTAACTTTTTTTTTAAATTTGACTTATTACTTTAATTGAGTATATTTTACTTATTTTTATTAATTAAAAAAATCAAGAAAATTGGAATATATATCCATAGAAGTATTGAATATCTTATAGAAAAAAAATATATTTTGGTTCTTATTTTTTTCGAAATGTTATAGATATATTGAGAATTTTATGAAGAAATTTTAAAAATCTTAGTTTCCTTTTTATTTCTTAGAGTATTTTGAGAATCTTTTAAAAATATTTTTCTTAATATTGAGAAATTAAAAAAATCTTGTTTTTACAAGAATTTAAAAAAAAATTAAACTTAAAAAAGTAGAAATTAGAAAAATCTTTGATTTAATATTTGATCTTCAAAATTTAATGAATTTTGATTCAGTTTAATGAGATCTCTTTGAATCTTCAAGATATATCGTAGAGAATTACATAATACCTTATCCGCTTTTTTAAACAAATAATGTTGTTGCATTTAATATAACGAATTAATATTTTACCCTAATATTATAAGTACATTTTTTATTGAATTTCATAATTATTGAATTTCATAGTTATTGAGAAATTTCATGAAATCTCGTAAATTACATTAAATTTCCATTGAATTTCACTAAGTTTCTAAAAAATCTAAAATAACCTAGATAAGTTGGTTCATTTTAAAATTGAAATAAAAGAATAACAGATCTTATTGAATATTCATTAAATTTAATAACAAAATCTTGAATTTTATCGAAATTTAATAGATTTTACGGAATATTAATTGAATTTCAATAAATGTCTTAAATTACCACAATTTTTCAACAAACTTCTTCGAACCTTCAATCTAAACCGTTAATATTTTGCTAAGAAATTATTAACTGTTCGCTAAATTTCATAAAAGAAATGCCCAGTTTTCAATTAACTTAATAACATTTATTTGAATGTCATTACAAAATTTTAATATTTTTTACAATTTATACATTCATTTTGATCAGTTTTAATAAAATTTCGTACATATTTACCAATTTTATTGTACCTACCACGCAATAGATGTTATTTAGGATTATATAAAAAATATCTAATAACGAGATGATTATAACTTGATATATTTAATTAATTTTAAAACAAAATCGCAAAGTCGACTATACGATCATCTGCGTTTATTATTTATTAGATTTTAATGTATGGTGTACAACAAATCAACAATGCAACATTTTCAAAATTCTGGAAAACTTCTCATATTTTTTTCAAACAGAAATTATTTTATAATAATTATATATATATACAGTATATGTACAGTTGCAATTTTACCACACTATGTATATTAAATTACGCAAACTAAAACGACTGAATATTCCTAGTGAAACCTTTTATGTTTTGATTATTTGCTGTTTCAAAACATACTACTTTGTGGCTCCTAAATAGCTATATTGCAACCGTTATTTTGTTGCAATAAATTTTATTTCGAAAAATATCACAATAATTATTAGAAACACATTTACATTCATTTTACCCAAGCGTGGCATTGTTTGTATTAAGCTATTTCGATTAAAAATGCCGTCGTTAAAAAATTATCGATTTATTTAAGGCCAATCATTAAATTGCCTATTGTGACATGTGTTATCGATTTTTATTTACTGCTTACTGATTATAATTTCAAATGTACTTTTAAAACCTGGAAAGCCGCAAATTTATGCACATTTTAAAAAGGCAACAGTTAGTTTATTTTTACAGTACACATAATATGTTTAGGAAAATTATTCATTGCATAATTGTTTATTTGCATTTATAATGCTATTTTATTGCTAATCTATTGTAGATAAAAGAATGAAATAAAATTATAACAATAATATTTATGAAAAATATATTTAAAATTATATGAGAAATGTACATGCAAAAAAATATGTTATTGAAATAAAATTATTACTAGAAATCATTGAAAATCATCGTGAAAAATGGTTGAAAAGTCTATTAAGTTTAAAAAAAAATTGTTAAAAGTTGAAGTTTATTAAAATTTATTGTGAAATTGTGGAAAATCGATACGATATGTAGCGATATTGTTGAAAATTGCATAAGTTTTAATAAACTATTCAAAATCATGATCTAAAATCATTAAATTCTAATCAATATAATTTAAAAACGATATAAATTTTAGCGAATAATGAAATTAAAATCACGATTTTTATCCATCCTAGTTTGATCTGTTAAAATAATAATTTTTGACATACAATGGTATTAAATTCCAAATTAGTTATTTGCTATGTAAAATAATTTTATCATTACTAAAATTACTTTTCATCTAGTCTCAATTTTAATTGTTATTATTATAATTTTTGTAAAAAGAAATATAATTTTTAAGAATAAAAATCACTATATTTTCTGTTTTAATATACAAAATCATTAGTTCTCATTACAACAGTTAAAAACGCAAATATTTCAATTAAAACTGTTATTTCAGATGCAAATATAACTTATGGGATTTATGGTATTTTTAATTATGTTACTCATTATTGTTCTTTTTCTTTTGAAAAATCTTATCATTTGCACACGAGATAGTAATGAACATAATTTATTACTGATTCTTCAAGTTGCGATTTTATATTGATGTGATTTTCTTTTAAATATTTAATAAATTTCACCAATACTGTTGCACGAAATTGAGCCATCGAATGCATAATTGACACCTTACAGTGAATAAACCATTCAAACGAGCACTTATCGATTGCTTTTTAATAATAGACCCGTAGCCTACTTACCAATTATTACAAATATTTCATGTACAGTTTTACATGTTCCCATCGATTATAATTGAGTTTGTTACAGTAATCACATTGCGATTCTAATTGCACGCGACTTACTTAAAATCTCTTTCACTCTATGTTCTTACTATAATCGATTCTCGCACACGTTTCATGGAAATCTAACAAAAATAAGTAAAGTTTGGCTTTAATGAATATGTCGTTCGTTTGCTCTACTTGCTGTGACATGAGGAGTTCTCGCGAACTTGCGATTTCTCTAAGATAATTTCCTTAATTTATCACTAGTTGTGACCACACGTTAACTGACATATTTCAGTTATTTTTTAATATATTTATCTTTATATTTTCTTAAATAACTTTAGTCGTAGCAAACATTAAATCTACGTTTGCAAATAATAAATCTAATTGACAATTATGAAATTCAAGTAGCAAATATTAAATGCATGTAGTATATGCTAAATTCAAGTGATAGATATACAATTCAAATGGCAAACATTAAATTCAAGTGGCTAGGAAAACAAGTGAGAATTATTAATTTAAAGAGATTTTAAAAATAAGTCAAGATGTGCCAGTGCTAACTTTTTTAAATTATTATCGCAATTTTCAATTGTCAATAGTATTTTTTTTTTAATTTGGAAAATAATTTGAAGAATAATTACTATAAACTATATTACTTACAACACATATATGTTAATTATTTTTTAAACATTTGTGAAAAATTTAAAGATTCTAAAATCTTCTGAGATTTTATAAAATTTGTAAAAATCTGATACTTTATTATGAAATTCATATTCAAGTGTACAACTAAAATGATACAAGTATTGTTTAATGAGAATATTGTTATGAGTTTGCAAATATAGGTAATTATTCTAATAAATAATGAAATTTAATAATTTTGTACATGTTTAAACAAATAATTATGCAAAAAGTAGTTATGATAAAATTATAATGAAAACATATAAATTTATATGAAATTTAGAGAAATACGAAGTAGAGTAAGAAAGGTCCAGGAATCGGTGTGTAGATTTCGGTAATGTGATCATTGACGGAATAACAGTGTTTTTTTCGTTAATTTTTAATGAGTTTTCTTTTAAAATTCACAAAAACTAACAAAAATCTTTTAAACTTTTAAAATCCTCGTGAATATCTTCGAAAATCAATCATAGCTTTTAAAAAATTTAGAAAATTTTCATTCAAGATTTTTTGTGAATTTTCAAAAACTCGTTAAAACATTTAAAAAGTTCTTGAATTTTATAACGAAATTTCGTTATTTTTCAGAGATTTTTGGGAATTTTCATGAATTATTTAAGAATTTTGTGGAATTTTAGTGTTCGCAAATTTTCAGAAATTACGAAATCGAGAATTTTAAACTATCAATAGAACATTTTAATTATCCATGACAATCAAAATTTCTTGACGAATCCTGTGCTCGTGTGTGCCATGGTAAAAACAATGAATCTTATTAGCGCTCATTCGAGGTTGTGAGTTGAGATATTCATAAAATTCTATAATATCAAGAAAGGTTTGCTCTATGCTTCTATTCTTTTAATTTATGTATAAACTGTCCCAGTTAATTCATAATGTGAGGTAAAACAAAAAATATAAAAAAAAAATTATTTACTCACATTATGAATTAACCTGAACATAAATTAAAAGAATAGGAACATAGATCTAACCTTTCTTGATATTATAGCGAAAGAATTTTATGAATATCTCAACAACCTTGACTGAGCGATAATAAGAGGTGTTGTTTTTAAGGTGGCGCACATGAACGCAGGTTTCCTCTTAAGAAAAGAGATTATGTAAGATGATACTAGTCCTAGTTTATAATTTTGAACAACAGTCGCTTATTCCAAACAGTGTCGAATAATAAAATACTGCAGCTGTATGTTCGTAATCTAAAAATGTTATATTTGAATTTAATATTAATTCCGAATCTAATCGATTACTTAAAAATTATTAATTTTATTTTACTAAAAAATAATGAAAATTTAAATTCAACGTACCACTGATATTCAAGGTTTTGCACCAAAAAAATCACTGGATGACTGAAATGTGTGCCGTATCAACGATTAGATTTGCGCAATCGATATTAGCACTTATGGTTCTATTATAATAATCGCAGAAACGCAGATGTTGCAATATATCAAAAACAAAAACAAAAAAATGTGTATGTGCTGCATATATCAGTCGGTTAATTGCAAAAGCCGATAAAAGTAGTCCATTTTCTGGGAACAAACACAGTTTTTAATAATCAAATCAGTTTATCGTTTGTCATGAATTGTTATTACTTTTTGCAAGTTCCTGGCGGTATTAATAGCAGTTTTTCTAAAAAAAAATCCAAATAATATTCCGAAGGTTTTCTGGTACCGAAATGTCGATACAGTCAGTTATTTTTTTTGGTATTTCGGTTGAACTCATTTCCCTGAAGCTAAGCGTCGGCGTAATTCGCAAATCACATAAGTCCATTTTTGGGTAAATTAAGATTTGTAAACCATCTAGTAATACAAAATTAAATCTTTTATCTGATAATATCACTCAAGTCCAAATAAATTGCATAGTGTTATAAAATCTATAAAAACCGTTCACATAAGTCCAAGGGTCTTCACATCAACAAGCAACTCACATATGTCCGTTAGTTCATAAAAAACACGTTTTTGGACTTATGTGATTTGCGAATTACGCCGACGTAAGGCACCTCACATCTCAAACTATTTGAGAACAGTAATTTAATTTAGGTCTACCCAGCGGTGCGTTATGGCTCCATGGAGTCACGGACAAATTAAATTTGGGGCCTCACTTGTCACTTCTCTGGGATACTCATATCCGATTTTTTACTACAAAAATGAGTTAATAGAATATTTATTTGGAAATTTCCTCTCCCCCATTAGGCAATTGCCCTTTTCGACTATTTTGGACAGGCAATAAAGACAGTTGGGGCAGGCAGTGCAAATGGAGAGTGAAAATAGTAGAAACAGGTAGTGTATAAATAGTGGAAATAGTAAGATTAGATAATGAGAATAAACACTAGAGACAGTAAGATAATAATAATAAAAAATTAAAAAAATCGTGTTGTTTTGAAATTTGGCAGAGTTTTTGGGGGGAGTGTCCTGAACAACATACTAAAGATCCCCGAGCATGGTGAACTGTCCTTTTTCTCAGTTTTTCCTAAATATTTCAAAAACAATGGGTTCTAGAGAAACAACATTTTATATACAAAATTAAACTACATAAAAGGTCTAAACCATTTTTCTGTAGAATTAATAGTTTAGGAAATAAAAGGGGATGAAGAATTACAAAGTTCTGAAAATTCATGTTATATTGGTTATATTTGAATCAAAAAGACAGCAGATGGCAATTAAAATGGTTTGATGCTAAGTAAACAAGTTCTTAAAAAATACTAGTACTAATGGTAAACATTACATGTAAAAAACATTATTATTTTTGTACATAAAACTTAGTAAAATGATATGGTATGAGCGCACGTTTCAAGAAACATGATCTGTACAGAAGGTGGCTGAAAGAGGCATTGAAACTAAGGTCGCTTCAGGTTATGCTGATATAATCATCGTGAGATGTAGAATATAGAAAGCAACTACTAATCATACTGTTGCTGCAATAAGGGAAGACTTGGTGGGGCTACTGATTCCTTAGGCAAGATAATATAGATACATTTATTTTTTAAATTGTTACAGGTAAAAAGTAAAAGCTAAATTATTTTCAAAGAAACAACTCAAACGACTTCCTTTTTCTCAATCCATCTTCCTTCTTCATGCTTTTAGAGGATGCGATACAAGTTCAGCCATTTATAAAAAAAGAACAGAAACAGTGGTCACATTGTTCAAAAACTAACCAAGCCAGATGTGAGACATTGCTGAACTATTTATTATTACCACTCATCAACACCTGTTGTGTGAGAAAATGTTTCTTTCTATAAATACAGCCAATGCTAATCAACTTGATTTGAATAACTACCTGTATTCGTCATTTCTCAAATCATCAATCAAGAATTTAGTTGATCTCTTCTCAGTTCTTCCAACCAGAAGCTCCCCGGAACAACACTCGTTGAGAGTGTACTTATAGGTTTAACAGTGGCTCGATATCAACTTACTTCTTGACCAGAGGGGATGGGCCCGAGGCATGGACCAATTTATAATCCCAGAGGACTCTCTAGCTCCTGAAACAATTCTGAACACCATATTTTGTCGCTGTACATCTGGGTGTGGTGGAAGATGTGGATGTTGAAGAGCAGGCATTCAATGCTCATCCGTTTGTGGAACCTGCCATTGTACATGCACAAACAGTACACAATTACAAGATGAGTTTCAAATTGATAACTTCGACGCAAATGTAGTTTAGGCATTTTTACCTTATCATACGATAGTATGAGAAGGTATTGGTTTCGTGAAAAAAAAAAAGCTTTTCAATAATTGATGAAAATGCACCTTTTGGGGTCCCCTGAACACGTTTTGACTATTTACAAAAAATGTCTGTGTATGTATGTATGAATTATTTTTGTCGCACGTTTTCTCAGAAACTACTGAAATTTTTTTACTGAAATTTTGCATGTAGGCATCATTTGATGGGGAAAGAGGCTGAAAAGCTTTTGGATGAAATTCGTTCAGGCCATCAAGTACTTAATCTAAAGAGATTTAGGTACCTGTTCAGGTAAACTACCTTT
>JARJED010017132.1:0-10385 GCA_030264515.1 Sepedophilus sp. GC000190 | reverse complement strand
TGTATTTAACACAACTTTTCAATAATTTTAAGTACATCTTTACTTGGAATACTGGGGAAGAGATTGGTGATTCCAAGTAAAGATATACTTAAAATTATTGAAAAGAAACTTATCTTAAATAATATGAATCACATAATAATAAATGAAATTATGCTCATTTTAAATACCTGCATTGAACAAAATGACCCAAAAGAAGGATCAGAATTTTATGAATCGTTTGGAAAATAAAATTTCAAATAATATATCGATACGTCAATTACGATTTCAAATAAATTAAATTAATTAGCACACTAAAGTCAGTCGTATGAACTTTTTTCGGTCGCGAAATATGCGACGCGGGTTTGTTGACAATTCTTTTAGAAAAAAAAAAACGTTCTGAAAACTATGGTAGTATTACAGACTTTTTAAACCTCGAGCTTAATTGTTTATAAACAATAGTTAATTTCAATTTTTTTTTATAAAAACGGTACATCGAGCACTATAAAATCTAAATTGAAAAATAAATGTTTTATCAATAGCTAAATACAATTCTGATCAAATGTGATAGATCTGGAACTGTTTTGTCTGTGGTTCGGCCCGTTAGTAAGTAAACTTGCCACGACCACCGACGGTTCGTCCAAACTGTCTGATCGGTGGTTCGGTCGTCTAGTGTGTAGAGGCTTTTATAAATATATATATATAAATATATAGGTCAAACTTCACGTATTAGTGGCAATTATTAAAATTGCAACATATAAGATGTTATATTTTTTTCTTAATAAAAAAAAACTAACTCTGTGACTTGGCAAATTTCATATATTATAGATTGGAATATTTTCTTTCAAGATCCATAAATACACCGTTAGATCATTATGCGGAGCAGTATTTTTTATGTTCCGCCGTTAAAGCACATAGGAAACACCTCGCAAAAAGAAATCAGACAGGATGACCGCTAATTCGATTTAATTAAGCCGAACGTTCTCTGCTCCATCCTGTGCGCGGATCCTGACATTAGAAGAACCAAAACCTTCCCATGGCGGATTCGAGTTAAAAAAAAATTGTATGGTCGCATTATAATTGCATACGCGCTCATATATAACTATATAAATTTTATCGGAAGGAGAAGCCAATAACGCAGGCGGCCATTCGAAAGTCATTAAGTCCGGAATTAATTGCAGATGCGAGCGCGTGATTACTCGGAGCGAAAAATATCGGGAATAATTTCAGTGAGTGCAATTATATCGCGAGGTAGCGGCCGCTGGGCATTTCGCACATACTTTATTGCGATATTGATTATGTCCATAAATAATTGGTAATGATAATCCGGCGCCGTTGTGTGTGTATGCATTTATTTGTCGAAACGCAAGATCATCTCCAGTAATAACACATACGACGTGAAAATTACACGTGTACGTCACCATTCATACTACATATTTTTATATCTATATTTCAGCCAGTGATATCGCAGTACTTAATTATGTTGTTGACATAAAAGTATAACATTTCTAAACCTAAACGATAATAATAATAATGATCTATTAAGCATTAAAGAGCAAAATAATTCCTATTTACGGGGATTCAGTTTTATTTCGGGAAACTTCTGCATATTTCCTATTAACCAAATTTAAGATAAAAATTCATACTAAGACTCGCGTCTTAACAATGATACCGCGTATTAAAGTTTAGAACAATGGAGAGGTTTATAACAATATTAGCATATATCAAGAAATTTAACTATGGAGAATATGTTTTATTGATTACGCGTCAACAGAGCAGACTCATAATTTCGTGAATTTAGAATGCGCTTTCCAAATAAAAGACATCCAATTCTTCAAATTTTCATCGGTGCGCTTTTGCTGATTAGGAACTAAAATCAGGGATGAAATAATGTTTCAAATCCTTACGCTATAAATAATTTTACGAATATTTGTTGAATCCTAAAAATAAGAAAATATTTGAAGTATTTATTTAATTACAAATATCTCTTAAAGAGATTTGAGTTAGATTGATATACGAAATAATGATTGTTTATTCAACTCCATTATAAACATTTTATTCACCAGAGGTGAAGTGCTTTAAGTCATTTTTCTTAATTTTACAGAAGGCATTGTTCTACATTAAATATCTTTCATTGAATTTTAAATTCAAAACCTAAATAGCGATGATTTTACAGTTATTGTTGTATAATTTCAAAAAAATCTGATGTGGCCATCCACATGACCTTATCATACGTCTTTTTATAAAAAATACTTATTACTCAAAAACGTCTCAATATTTTTTATCAAACTGGCCACATGTACTACAATTAAATAGCTAATTAATTTATCATTATTAAGTTTTTCTGAAAAATTGCTTTAAAAGCTAGTTTACCTGAATAGGTACCCAAATCTCTTTAGATTAAGTACTTGATGGCCTGAACGAATTTTAACCAAAAGCTTGTCAGCCTCTTTTCCCACCAAATAATACCTTCAAGCAAAATTTCTTTAAAAAAATTTCAGTATTTTCTGAGAAAACGTGCGACAAAAAAAAAATATACATACATAAATACATACAGACAATTATTATTTGTAAGTAGTCAAAACGTGTTCAGGGGATCCCAAAAGGCGCATTTTCATCAATTTTTGAAAAACTTTTTTTTCACGAAACCAATACCTTCTCATACTATCGTATGATAAGGTAAAAATCTAAATATCAGGCAACAATCAGGTATTATCTAAACATTTATAAATATTTGCATCAATGGCAAGTCAATTATGCCATCAACAATGAACAAAAATACTACAATTTCACTTGCAAACACCTCTTGAAAACTCTCTATTCCTCTGAAAACCACTAAAACGAATGTAAACCACTCGACACAGAGCACGAGTGCAAGGTAAAGACTATAAACCCTTTAGCTGGCGCGCACTTGAAATCGACAACCCATCAGGAAACACACATACAGACACACACCCTCGCATACTCGACACATCGCATTTAAACTTAGCCCTCATGCACACATCCAGAGAGCAAGGGGAGCGACCAAACAAGGAGCAAAAAGCGAAAAAATAACGAACGATAATTCTCCCGAATTCCTGTGTCGGGAAGTGTTTGCGCGAGAGATCTCCCGTCGACGGCGGGCCCTTTGCGCGCGCACTGTCTACATCCGGAGGCACGCGTCCTGCCGGAGTGAGCGTCGCGACGCCGTGCCACCGGCAGAACGCGAGGCAGTCAGTCGGTCAGTCGCCGTGCGATCGCGTCTCAGACCGGTCGAGTCCGAAAAACACATAAAATTATCGCACTACGCAATAAACAAAACCATCCCGCTTCAATTATAACACTTAAAAAAGTAAAATTGATAAACACGTGCGCCCAAAAATCATTCCGAAAAGCAATAGTTTAAAAAATAAAATATATAAACAAAAAACTAAAAAGGTACACAGATTTCATTACTCACATAATAACTAGTTGGTTTAATAACGAAGAGAAAAAAAAGCGCGCGCGTTAGTAAGCGTGACTCTTTTAACTTCCGTGCTGCGTTAATTATTCCACAAAAAAATACTGTCACACATTTTTGTGTCATTTTAAACACGCACAAGTATAGAGCCACACGGTTATGTTTTTTTTTCAGTTTTTTTTATTTTTTTCCATTTTTACTACAACGGGTGTGAAATGCCGACATACTTTATGGATGTTGAAAATGAGTGCATTGTAGTTTTACTGGCGGATGAATGGTATTATAAAAATGGCTTATATAGAGTTTTATTTCATTTCGGGAGGGAGTATTATGAGTGCGACGTGTTACGATGTAGATATGTATAAATTTTCATTTTATTTTTCCTTAAGATGGAAATGGCCGTACATGTTTGGGATAACTTAACTTGAAAAAGAGGGTGGTACTTGAGTTTGAGAGAATTGTTTCAAGATTATTAAATTTTATGTTTTGTAGCAGTAACATTTCATTGAAAATTATAATAGAATAAGTTTTATGTTTATTATATTTAAGAAAATATTAATATATATGAAAGTGTATTATCATCATAAACAGTAAACTTAAATTGAATATTTTATTTTTGTATATTAAGTACAATTAATAATTACATTATCGAATTGATCAAATTCGATCAGCAAATGAAATACTATTAAGATTGGTTTAGAACAAACACATGTAATAAACAATCGTATTGCTATTTAATAATACTGCAAAAAATTGTAAAAGCTATTTAATTCACTAAGATGATCTATAATTAGTGACATTATTATTTTGAGTTGATATACAATGATTCTATGCATATTGGTTGGTGTTGGTAGTTTACATATACATGTAAGTCAACAAAGTTTTTTTTAGATGAAAATATTTTGCAATTAATAGTAAATATTTTATCGTTGTTACACAATTAAAAATTATATTAAAACATAAATGTAATATATATATTTCATTCTACAAGAAGAAGAAAACATTGCTAAAAATCTACGAAATATATTGTTAAGTATCTACCCATATAAATCAACAACGTTTTTTTCAAGTAAAAAAAGATTTTGCAATTAAAAGGTCACGACTTTAAATTTGGCATATATTTAAAATTATATAAGAAATGAAATATTTATCTCCGAAAAGTTGACTCAAGTCAAACAGTTAATTTAGTAGGGTGTAAGAAAAAAAAATTGTAATTTTAAACTATATTTGATCAAATAATCATTTTCTATACATACAAAAATTTGACAATCTATAGTGTAAGCATTGAATCATATTTGTGTTTTTTTTTTAGTTGAAAATTTAGATTATGTTCTACGAAGAACTGCTCAAACAACAATTTTATTAAATATTATTTTGTGTTTTTTTTAGCGGATGCAATATGTTGCTAGTAAAATGAAAAATTTGTATTTTTTTAATAATTGAGAAATGATTATTTCTAGTTTTACGTAGAAAATATTTTTTTTTTAAATATGAAGCTGCCAAAATTTATATAAAAATCAAAATAATATCAACTTCAAAAATTGTCAATTTATAATATACTTCGATATTAGGTTTGTTTTACAAATCGATGGGATATTATATTTTTTTAATATTTATTTAGAGAATTAACTTCATGAAGTAATAAAATGATAAATTTACTGATTTATTTATATATAATATTAATATAATAATTAATGTAAGTGAGTCGTATACTGAAATTACAATTGATTTGTTAATTTTCAAAAATATTGCATTGGAACAGCTTTGATGAAACCTTCGGTATATATAAAATTCAAACATCCAAGTAATGCAATTTTTAAATAATTCAGTTCCTTTTAAGTTTATAACAGATGACGGTGAATACTATGTATTGGTATGTAATTATTAGATAACATAGTGTTTTTAATATATTATTTTATTGTGAACAAATATATAATTAGCTTAACGAGTGTGATATAAGAAATTAATAGAAATTTTCGAAAGTGAATATACCGAATGACAATAGCTGTGCATCTCTCAATTTACTTAGTTTCGATTTACTGAATAGATATTAAGTTTTTTTCACGACCACATTTTAAATTGCTTCTAATTTAATTTCATGATTATCCAAATGAATAGATTTTCCAAAAAATACGTATTATTATTTGCTTTCTGACCCAAACACATTATGTTGCTTTGTTTATTGTTATTGTACAAACGCCAAAATATCAATTTTGGGAAACTTTATCTCGTTATATTTTCCAGAAACAATTTCAATTTATTTTACAATGCAGTTTCGAATAACAAAAATTAAATGCAATACTAATACTATTTAAATAGACTCAACATTGAATTACAAATAATAATATAATAATATCAGAGCACAGAGAAAACAAAACATAAAAACTTAAATTTTTCGAAAAATTCTAATATTTTATAATTGGATCTTAGTTGAATTGCTATGTTTATATTTTTGTTAACATTTCATTATAAAGTAAGTTAAAAAATCCTTTATCTTTGACTATATCTTTATTTATGTTTAACACAACATATATTTTGGAACATTATCAGTTTCTCCATTTAAATTTCTTAAATATTCATTTTTTTTATTTAGTTAGGTCACTACTTACAATGTTTAAATAACATATAGAAAGCAATTCAATTCATACTATTCAATTATTTCGTTTCTAAATTATTTGATGAACTGTGTTGGTTTTCCTTTGCTCACAATCAGTAGCAATAAAATCCAAAATAATGTTGTCTTTAAATCGAAGTTCTCTGTTTACATATGAATGTACTTTTCTATTATTTGTAAAAATAAAAATCTGCAAATATATTAATTAAAATATTTTCAAATATAATGAGAATAAAATTGTAGATTTTGATATTTTTAAAGATTCATAAATTGCATTTAAAAAAGTCAAAATGAAGCGTTAATTCATGATTTTTAGAAGAAAAAACTGAGTACTCTTAATTCTATGTGTCCTACAAATTTCAATCATAAACCAATGTCTATTATTATTTTTATATTTTTATTAGAAATTGCAGCAGTTTTGTGAAACATTATATAATATTTATAAAAAAAATTGAATACTACTAGTATATCAACTATCACTGATACTGATGATTTCATAATCATTTTGATTTTTACAAAATATTTGTTGTCTACCATGTTAAAACTAAACATCGGGTCATATAGTTTTAATACTTGCTGTAAACTCAATTAGAGAGTGTTATTAATTAAATTCGGACCAATTAGTTGTAACTTGACAAATAACATAATCCATGTCATTAAACTAAGTAATGGCTTTGCTAACTAGTAAATCTAGATATTACACTTGCTTTTTCCAATATTTTATTATTATTTATATTTTTTACTTGGCATTATTATGTTAACAAGTAATGTGTTTATATATTAAATTAAATTATTATAATGTAAGTCCTGTAAAAAATGTTCCACAAGAAAATATACATTTCATCTTTCCGCTTATAAGCTGTCAGTGAATATTTTTATGTATGTTTTTTTTTCTTTTATATAGAAGGCATTAGTAATTTCTAGTAAGTATGCAAGAAAAATGGTAAAGTTTTTATTATATTTTCATATGTACATGTGACTTTTATTAACAAAAGAGTTGTCAGGAAATTTAATTAAAAGTTGTTGAAATTTTATAAGATTTCATTGATTTTTATTAACGTTTCATAACATAATTTGCTTTTCTTGAAATTTCGTAAAGTTTTTAATTAGTTTTTTTAATGCTATTAAATTTAAGTACATTTTATAGAACTTTATTTGCGTTTACCTAATTCCACTGGCTTTGATTTGATTGACATTTCCTTAAATTTGATAAAACAAAAATCACTTTTCCGTTACAATCCATTTCTAATGAAATTCTATTTGCATTGCTATTATTAAATAAATCATACACATATTTGAATTATAAAATATAAATAATAATTTCTTATATATGATCTATGACAAACATCGGAAGTGCAGTACATCAAAATGCTATCAAAATAAATTTTAAAAAGATTTTTATTTAATATCCAAGTGTTTCTACATGAATGGAAATACTGTCAATAAATACAAGAAGTTACTGTGTTTATTTTGAAATCAAATATTATTAGACATTAAAATAACTGCAATAACTTTGTCCATCTAATGATACATAATATTTTCATTCGTTTAAATGTGTTTAAGAAAATAATATACTTTTTTAAATTTTTATATTACCTAGTTACACTTTCCAAAGTTGTCATATATGGTAAAATATAAGTAAATTATATATGTTTCTGCCATTTTCTGATTCTTCGCATTTTCGTATTATATAATGTCTATATATAAACATTACCAACATAAATTTTAGGGTTTTATAAAAATGATAGTACAAACTACTTCTTTTTCTTTATCAATATTTTATATATTATTATAATATTTATTTATCATATCGCCAGAGAAAAAAACGACATTCAAATAAATTATATTAGATTTTATTATAGTGTAAAAGAGATCGAAGATTCCTTCAAAGACTATTTCGTCGCGAAAAACTCAACTGACTCAGTGCACATGATACCAAGCTAGTGTATACTGCATCCACAAATTTTATTGTCAATTTCTACCAACATTTATCTTATATTTTTCGTAACTATGGCTAAAGAAAATTCCGTCAATTTTCAGCTTAAATTTTCTGGTATTTGTCGTCCAAATCCATAGTTTCTAATTATATTTTTCTTGTTTCAATATTATACATTGCCTGGAAAAAAAATTATTGATTATAAATAGAATTACTAACATTATCTTTAATTATAACATATAAATGGCAAGGTTGTACATAATTTTCGGGGAATAATTTTTTTATTGTAATTGTTCTGAGAAGTATTATAAATAAAATATTAAAGCGTTACCAAATATTTTATAATTCATGATTTTTATACATTTTTATTGCACTACAATTTTTATAATGAAGAGTTTATCATCTATTGATATACAGATATTTCATAGAATATTAGACATAGGGATAATACTTTGACCAATCGCGCAATCAAGTGGAGCGTCTCCACGCATCCTACCCAATGAAAGCTTTACTGTATCGTACTTTCATTGGGAGCTATATGTGGGGACGGTCCACTCGATTGCGCGATTGGTCAGAGTATTGTCTCTATGTCTAATATTCTACTAAATATCGGTATAATTTGACATATAGAAATTAAATATGCAACCAAAAAATTAGGTAACTAAATAGATTTTTTTAACTTCAAATTTTACGGAAATGGTTGGAAACTGTATAATATAATTCGAACTACGGGATTGAAATGAACACTAGTGCATATGATATTATTAAAATTGTTACCCTACCATACCAAACATCGTGAATTAACATAAATCCATTTTTTTTACTTTTACGATAGCCCATTTTCGGAATGACCTATTCAATTGCATATTATATATTATTCTGACCAAGTTAGGGAGACACTTTAATCTAAATTTTCGAGAAAATTTCATTATTGTAATTTTTAATTTTCTGAATAATTTTTAACCATTTATGAAGTTTGAAGATACATTGCTCTTATTTCTCTAGATCAGAGATTTCCAAACTGTACGTCGCGACAAACACGTTAGTGCTTCGGCTACAGTGTAAAGGCCTAATATAACCGAGGTTTTTCGGAGGTAGTGGCAAGGCAGCGGCTCGGTTTGTTGTTCGCCTATTGAGAACTAGGTGGCGCTAATATGTTTATCAAAACTACCTTGATTCGACCCTCTTTCTATTTGGTCCTCTGTGCGTAGGAGTGCCAGACTAGATGATTGGAAGTAGTGACTCCTAACCTCAAAGGAACAAATAGAAAGGGGACCCAATCAAGGTCGTTTTTTGAAAAATATCAGCGCCACATAGATCTCAATTGGCGAACAACAAATCGCGGCGCTGCCGTGCCGCTACCTCCGGAAAACCGCGTCGGTTAGATTAGGCCTTAAAGGTGTGTCGCAAACAGTGAACAGATTTTAGAAACCTGTGGTGCAAACTCGTCACCAATAATGCACCCAAAAGGGAAACGAAACAAATCACATGGCGCCAATTTGAAATTTTATGTTGTCCTTTTTTTATCGAAAAATCCTACAAATTTGCTAAAATTTAGCAACGTTCCAAAAATTACATATTTCCTTAAAAAGTAGAATAGAATAGAATAGAATAATAATCAAATTATTTTTTTAATGTTCACACTTTTAAATAAAAAATTCTGGTATCTTAGAAATGTATTTCAGTTTTTTTTTTAAATCGTTGTTTTTATTATTTAGAAAATAGTTTAATTTTGGTTTTGAAAATTTATCTTAAAAAGAATATTAAAATTTTCGATATTTTAGAAATAGTTTTTCAATTTCAAAAATCACTAGTTTTTTTGTGTTTTTTAAAATTCATTTCATTTGTTTACATATTTTTTTTTTCAATTTTTGTTACAAATTCATTTAGTAATCTATTCAAATCATTTTAGATGGCTCGTAATTTTTTTTGAAAATTGTTGAAAATTATTTGATTTTTTAGAAAATATTTTTTTTAAATTGTTTAAAAACATTTGTGTGTTGATATAAAATATATATGCCTTTTCTTATGTTTTAAAGCAATTCATATTTTTAACAAGTAGGAGTATCCATTATTACGTGGGTAGTAGACGCTTTTGATTGTATGTATTTGCGTACAGCGCACTTAAAAACAAAATGAATTTTTATTAATATCTCTGTTATTTTTTAAAATACCAAAAAGTAAAAACAACAAAAGTTGTAGTTTTTTGTTCTATTAATCGAATAGTACTATCAAATTTTACATATATTTCGTCGTAATTTAAAAGATATAACTGTTTATCGATTTTGGCTTTCATATAAAGTGCCTTTCAAAATGAATCTAGAGCATTGAAAATTAAAAGTGTGTCGATAGGTTTAATTGAAATGCTCAGATATCAAATTTCATCAAAATCGGTTAAGTAGTTTTTGAGTTGTTTGGCG